>OVBE01000625.1:0-44699 GCA_900406425.1 Iberis pinnata | reverse complement strand
TATATATATATATATATATATATATATATATATATATATATTAACTAAGTAAATATTTAAACATTACTATTTGTATACATTTTAATGACTTTTAAATAAAAAACCGAATTAAAACCTAAAGAAAAAACCAAACAGAACCGAATTGAATCGAAAGAAAATTGTATTATTAAATAAGTTTAAACGTTTTAGCACCCACACATAATAGTCAAACCATTACTTTTCAAAAAAAAAAAACTAAAAAATGAGTTTGGAAGGTTTGAACCATAATTGGAGTGGTTCAAAGACACAAAACCTACCACATATGCCACATTGTTCTCTTATTATTGGGTTAAATATAAAATTCTAATAGTTTTTAGGTGGTTCACTTGACCCACCTCCTCTCTTGGTGGGTCCGTCCTTGATTGCAGTCCTCTGTTGATGTGGTGCATAATAAACAGCTTGCCATAACAGGTAGTCTCCACCGTCGCAGACGGTCCCTGGATGGTAGCATGTCTTTCATAAGAACCCAAGCGAAAGGCATGCTTAGGGATATGCCTCGGAAACTAAACAAACTTAAACATGAGACAGTTGGTGTCGAGACCCGAAACCCGATCAAGACCCGACCCGAAAAAATCCGAACCTTAGAATTAAAATACTCTATTGGATTTTAATTTGGTGAGTTACGGGTACCCGAACCGGACCCGACCCAACCCGAGAACCGGTCGGGTACCCGAAGAACCGAAATTGTTGTTTGGGTTTGAGTTGTTTCACTTTGGAGAATTTGAGTTGTTTCAAAACTCAATTTGATTTTTGTTTATCTATATTAGAACTAACTTTGAGTTTTATTTAAAATTGAAACTAATTTTGAGTTGCTAAAGAATTGGACAATTGGTTTTGAGTTTTTTGGACAAATTTTAGTTTTAAAATTTTCGGGTATTATGAAAAAATTTCAGGTATTTTATGAAATTTTGGGTATTTTAATATTTTCGGGTCCAATCGGGTCCGAAATACCCGAAAAATTAAGACCCAAATTTTTTTGGGTTTTTGGCGGTTATGAGATTCTAGACCCGAACCGACCCGGACCCGTCTAAACCCGACCCGGTTCCGACCCGAAAACCCGGACCCGATCGGCTTTTACCCGAACTCGACCCGAAGACCCGAATGCCCAACTCTAGTAAGCATGACGGGAGTAACTCATTTATTGGATGAAGGCTTTGCGGTAAGATCCATGCCCCGTTTTTTATAGTCTGAGATATTTTTGCTAGCAATGATATTCCAGTAACACGTAGTCCAGCCGGTCATGCGACGTTAATCAATGGTCCTAGATCGAGCCAATTATCATGCCAAAAGAGTGCATTTTTCCCAAGTTGATCCTGCAAACAAGAAAGGGTCTAGCAAGAGTTATACGTTTGATTAGTTGTTTCCAAATCCAACTACATTTCCTTGAAAAATCTCCTTCCCAAAAAACCTTCCTTTTAATTATTATCGACCATATCTAAGAAACCCCACAAAGAACCGATTTGTGTAAAAAGGAGCCAAATGAGCTTTAACCCAAAAATTGTTGAAGAGACTTCCAAGTTCTTTAAACCCAAACCACCTTCTTTCTTTGGCATGCATATCGATGACCAAGCAATTTTTGCTCCCCTTTTGGAGTTGGGAACACGTTTCCAAAGAAAGCTAGCGCATATACTATTAATGGCTTGTGGATGCTAAAATCCAAAATATAGTTTTGTCAAATTGATCTCAGTGAGGCTTTCAATTGTTTTTGTTAAATGAGGAAAAAGACGCAACACAAATTCAAATAAAAATGACTCCCTTTGATTGTTTTAATCCCTCCTTAGTGGGGAATTTGATGCATTGATGGTACGTAGAAGAGACATCCTTCATTGCGTTTATCCATGATGTTCCTAGGATTGCGTTGTATATCACTAGTTTGTCAATCACTGTGAATTCAATCATCCTTGATACTCTTGCTGGGTGTATTAGTAATTTGATAGTTTTGATCGTCATGGAGGTCTCGCTGGTGAAGCCGGTCAACGGCGCATGTGATCCTTTGATTCGTGAGAGGTCTATAACCATTTTCGCCAAAGTCTCTTTGAAGATCAAATCCACTGAGCTCCCAGTATCTATGAGCACTCTCACGATCTTATACTCTTCTAAAATTAGCTCAATGACCAGCGGGTCGACGTGAGGCATGTCGAGTCCTGTTGTGTCCATCTCATTGAATGTTATAGGTTCCCCTGCCTCTTGGGGCTTGACTCGTCATTTCTCACATGAAGCCACCATGCGCCTATAGGCTTTTATTGCCATCACTGAATTGAGGCAAAATTGATGGTTTCCCATGATCATGTTAATCCGCTTTTTGAATGGTGGGGTTGATGCCATTTGAGGTAGCNGGGGGGGGGGGGGTTGGCCTCTTCAGTTTGGTCCTCTATCTTTTGTTGGGGATTCGCTGCTTTCACCTTGCTGGGTTCCACTAATTCCCCAGACTGGTATTTGCTGAAGAGGAATGACTTGAAGCTTATGCATTCTTTGGTAGAGTGACCATCTTGGTTATGATATTCGTTGTGTTTTTTAACGTTTCCTTGTTATTCATATCGTTTCCATTGGTTCCAAGGTCCATTCTTGGGCTTCCCGACGATGAGTACTTAGTTGCGTGCTGGGGGGGTTTCGCCTTGGGGCAACGGCATGTGTAGTGCATAGTCAATCGTTACTGGAGGATTCAGTATCAGGTCCTTACGGAATTCAGTCTCTCCCCAGATCGCATTTTTGAGGACGGCAATCGCAGAATTATTGGTGACTACTACTCGGAATATTACTTCTTTGAACCTATCGATGAATTGTCGGAGGGGCTCATTTGGACCCTGAGTCATGCTCCACATATCTGCGTCTGAGATATCCCTTTCGATGTAAACCGAGTAATGCTTCAAAAACATCAAAATCATTTGGTTAAAGATGTGGATTGAACCCTCAAGTAGTTAAGAGAACTAGGTGAGTGCTGGTCCCTGAAGGTGCTCGCTGAAAAGTTGGCAATACCTTGCGTCCTTCTCATGCTCGTCGAATTACGCTCGTACGACTGCGATCCTAAAGTCAGTCATGTACACACTGGGGTATGTTTTCCCTTCATAAAAGGGGATTTTTATTTTCCCGGGGTTTCGCACTCTGGCATTTTTTATGTGCGGGGCATACGGGTTGTGGAGCGTCTCCTCCATTAGTCGGTCCAACTTTAGTGCTAAGCTGATGGCATGGTGAACCTTGGAATTAATTTGTCGGACGGCTTCCTGAAGAGAGTCCTTCATCTCCTGGATTTTCCAGATCGATTATTGAGGTCGCTTATCGGATCGAGAAGGTGGGATCAGTGCGCCCTCCTCGTACCTGTCAGATTCTTCCTCGAATATGTTGGTTTGGTCTCTCTTGTCCTCTGAGGCCTTGGGGCTCATGATGCGACTCGGCCATTCGGGTTCGTCATCGAGGTCATTCCTCTGGTCAAATTGCTCTCTTTCGAGGTTGCCATTTGGTGGAGTTTCCGTGGTGTCAGTGCGGCGTTCTCGTGTCTTAACTGAACGTGGGGTCGGAGTGAAGCGTAGCCTCCTGGAATGTTCTCCTGAAATGGGGTATCATCGCGAGGAGGTCCTGGTCAGACGATGTTGCGAAGACGTAGCCTGGTCTAGGCGTTTGGCCATCACCTTGGTCTGATCCGCGGTCTCCTTCACCATTTGGTCGAGCCGGTCAAGCAGGGATTTGTTCAGGGTGTCTTGTGTCTCCAGTTTGTCGCACATGGACTGCACGGATTGGAGGAGTGCCTGAATCGTGCTGGCATATCCGTCGGGTGGCGTTGATATGATGTCAGCCATGGTAATGTTGGATCTGGCTGTGGTTTTTCTTTTGCCGTTAAAAAACTCTTAACTCCCCACAGACGGCGCAAATTTGTGGATGCTAAAATCCACAATATAGTTTTGTCAAATTGATCTCAATGAGGAATTCGATTTTTCTTGTGAGATGTGGAAAAAAACGCAACACAAATTCAAATAGAAATAGATTTTATTGATTCTTATCGAATGAATACACTTGCAATTCAGATAAACTTTCTAAAGTAAAAGATAGCTCGAAAATTGGCCAAAAGATCCCCCTCTTCTTTCTTCATCTTCCTTTTATAATCCTATCTACCTACGTCGTATTGTTTCGATTTTAATGGATGGTTGGCCCTACGATCTCGGAGTATCCCACCTAATCCAGAACTTCTTTGACTTAGCCCTTTCCTGCTCGGCCTGCTCCTGCATTCTTCGCGGTTCACCTGCGCCCTGGGTATTCAACAACTCAGTTACCATTATTCATATAGGAAGCTTCTCTGGTCAATCTCCCTATGCCTAAATGTGCTGGATCAAGCTTCATGGAATGATACTGGTTGAGGAAAAATCCTGCTGAGGGGGTTTTGACACCAACATGGCTTTCAAACACGATTTAGGTAAAAGAAAAATAGAAGACAAAAAAATTCACCATACTAAACAAAATTGAGTCAACAAGTTGCAAGCGACCATCATAGGAGAGCTTTGTTGCCGGCCAAGATAATATTTTTGAGTTGATCTTGTCCAATAAAGGTTGATAGTCAAGAGGTTGAAACATGTGTGGTATCAAGGGAAGATCCAGATACTTTATGAGAAACGATCCGGGGGAGAGATTAAAACTTGTGGCCATGGTTTGGGTATGTGTGGTTGTTTCCATCAAGGAGTAGCCATAACTTTTCCAAGTTGAGATGAAGTCCATAAACTACATAAAATCGATTTAAAATGGTTAGAATGGATTGGAGTGAAGAGTGTGTACCATCAAAGATGCTTAACATACTCTCTGTCGAAGCCATTTCTTTCCTGGAAAAAAACCAACCAATTCACCATTTATAATAGTTGAGAAACGCGAAGTAGTGATACAAGGCCGAATCCATTGAATAAAATTTTGGGGAAGTTGGAAGGCTGTGAGGATTGCAAGTATAAAGTCCCATGAGACATTGTCATACGCTTTAACCAAATCATTTTGTAAACACACTATTGAAGTAGATCATGTGTAAAGCCCGCTACCAACTCGGAGGCCAAAAGAACATTTTCACATAGAAGTTTGCCTTTTATGAAGCTCACTTGGTTTCTTTGAATAGCATCTGGGAGAAAGAGCTTGAGCCTATCTGCAAGTATTCTGGAGATGATCTTATAGGATGTATAACACCAAGATATTGGGCGGAAATCAGATGTAATTCCACCCCCGGGACCTTTGGTATTAACTCGATGGTCGTTGCATTTGCTTGCTTCAAAGGTAACACACGTATAAACAAATCCCGAATAGCGGTAACTATGGCAGGCCCTACTCTATTCCAACACAAAGTGTAGAATTCCACGGAGAAACTATTGGGTCTTGGAGCCTTGTTTTTCGGAAGTGAGAAGACCACCAATTTAATATCAGCTTCAGAAGGGATTTTTCTTAGAGTCTCTGATAGATGTGTGGTTCATCGAAAGGAATGAAGTCTTTGAATCTGAAACCGAATATGCAGAGAAATCTGAGTTGACTGTCCATAATAGGGTCTTGTGATATAGGATAAGTAAGGAACACGTTATCGGATTGGCGACTAGTAACTCGTACAGAATGGCCACGCGTCATACTATGAGTGAACGAGCAGAAAGAAAGGAAGGGAAATGAGGAGCAGCAGAGAATCGTTATTACGGACGATTTGGTGATGATATTGTTTTATCGCTTTTCAAATGAACAATTTCTCTTCCTATTTTGTTTCTCTTCTAATCAGTAACTAGTTCATTTTTTTGTTTGAGAATCATTTCTACCTTCGTGGTTCTCTGCGGGTGAGTTTAGGATCTTTGTTTATAATGAACATTGGTTATGTTTATCATTTTAATAAGAATAATTTTATCGTTATCAAAGGTATTAGAAATTTTATGAACCTTGGAGGATGATAGAGACAAGAGAACAAGCTTCAAAGAAAGAGCTGAATATGAAAGACATTGAGGATGTCAATAACTCTTGCATCCAGACTTTGGAATAGACTGTGGAGTATTTGGGTATGAAACTGGATTCGGGTATTTCGAGTTTAGGTACGAATCTGTAATCAGATATAGCAGATGTATTTGAAGCCATTAGACTGATTCAGGTGAATTTGTCCTCAAACAGTCAAGATCAAAATTAGGGAAGTTACCCAGGTTATACGATGATGAGGGCCAACACTCTAACCCATATGGTATGAAAGAGGATAAGAAAATCCAGTCAACGCCTCATTCGAGATTCACCAGGATGGGTAAGCTGGATTTTCCTCGTTTTGATGGAGATAAGGTGAAAAAGTGGTTGTTCAAAGCCGAGCAGTTCTTCTTAATCGATCAAAGCCCATAACCCCCAGAGAATCAGCATCGCTGCAATGCATTTTGATGGTACTGCTGCATCATGGCATCAAGCACTGGTTCAGTCGGAAGTAGACCATAAAGCATTGCAGAGTTGGGATCTGTATAAGGAGGTGCTGAAAGAAATATTTTAAGAATCTCTAGATGATCCCATAGCAGAACTTAAAAAATTATATGATACTGAGGGGATAGTAGAGTACCATGCCAGATTTGAAACGACCCGGGTGAGGGTACGATCATCCGAGAGTTACTTGGTGAGTGCATACTTGGCAGGGCTTCATGTTGACACACAAATGCATGTCATGATGTTTCAACCTCAAGTGGTCTGACAGTGGTTGGTGTTGGGAAGATTGTACGAGCAAGCACATCCTCATAAATCTAGTGGACTAAACTATAACAACATAAAGACACAGGGTGGTGTGTTACAACATAAAGGAATAACACCCATTAAAAGGGACGTTGATGTGAATATTAACAAGGATAATCGAACCAGAGAAGGGAATAACCAACCTACTAAATTTCTAACTAATGCTGAGATGAGTGACAAAAGGGCTAAGGGCCTATGTTATTATTGTGACGAGCCTTATACACCTTGGCATTACCTTAAACGCAAGAAGACATATCTATATATGTTGGAAAGTAATGATGAAGAGGATGAACCAGATCATGAAATAGAAACAGAAGATAAGGAACAAATCACCGAGAATGCGCATATTTCCCTAAATGCACTTATCGGAATCTCTGACTACAACACTATACGGGTATAACAGATGTATGGTAAAAGACCAAAATTATATACTGATAGACTCAGGCTCAACACACAACTTTATGGATAAGAAGGTGGCATAAAAACTAGGTTGTAAGATGACTACCACAAGGCTGGTGAGAATATCAGTAGCTGGAGGTAACAAAAGGAATGTTGAATACAAGGTGGATAGTTTCAAATGGAATTTCCAACATATAGCCTTTGAAGCTTGCTTGATGGTGATACAACTTAGGGGTTGTGATATGGTACTAGGAGTACAATGGCTGGAAACTCTAGAACCTATCACATGGAATTTCAAGGAACTTGAGATGAAATTTAAAATGGGACTTCAAAATGTGGTGTTACACGAGTTAAAAAACAATTTTGTGAGAGATATAACGGCTAATAAGCTGAGAAAAATGCCAATTGATACATTGCAGATCTCAATGTTAACTGTGAAAGAGACACAAAGTAATGATGAAGAAGGGTGTGTAGCTCTAAGCGAATTGAAGACTGGATACGATGAAATTGATTCACTTATTGATGAGTTTCCAGATGTTTTTAAGGAACCATCATAATTTCCTCCCTTCAAGACCTATCACAATCACATAATTCCCTTGCTGGAAGGTTCAAACCCAGTGAACCAGAGACCTTACAAGTATGCAGTACATCAAAAGAATGAAATAGAAAAAATCATTCAAGAGCTGCTAGGGAAGGGTATCATCCAACACATCAACAACCTTTATGCCTCACCTATAGTATTGGTGAAAAAGAAAGATGGTGCTTGGAGATTATGTGTAGATTATAGAGAAATCAATGGCATGACATTTAAAGACAGATTCCTTATCCCTCTTATTGAAGACCTGGTAGACGAGTTGGGCGGTTCACAAGTCTTCACTAAGATTGATATGAGGTCAAACTACCATCAAATGAGGATGGATCCAACATATGTGCACAAAACAGCCTATAAAACACATAGGGGACATTATGTATATGTAGTTATGCCCTTTGGACTGACAAATGCACCAACAACCTTCCAAAGTTTGAAGAATACAATATTCAACACTATCTTGAGAAATCATGTTATGATCTTTTTTGATGATATATTAGTTTACAATGCCAGCCAAGAACTTCATCATGAGCATTTTATGGTTGACTTTGAGTTGATGAGGATCAACAAGTTGTTTGCTAAGTAGAGAAAATGTGAATTTGCCACTAAAAGGGTGGAATACTTAGGAAATTATATTGAAGGAAAGGATATATCTACAGATCCTGTTAAGGTACAAGCAGTGAAGAATTGGCTGCAGCCTGATACAGTGAAACAACTTAGAGGGTTCCTAGGCCTAGCAGGCTATTAGAGGCGATTTGTTAAAGGCTTTGGCATTATTGCCAGACCTTTTAATGCCTTAACAAAAAAGACTCTTTTAGTTTGAATACAGAGGCACAACAGAGTTTTGATCAACTGAAGAATGCTTTGTGTGATGCTCATGTACTTTCACTACCCTTGTTCCATAACCCATTTGTAGTAAATACTAACGCTTGTGGGAAAGGTATCAGGGCTGCTATGATGCAAGAAGGACACCCATCAGCTTACATCAGTAGACACTTGAAGGGAAGGCAACGAAATCTATCTATTTATGAGAAAGAGCTTTTGGCTATGGTATTTGCGGTTCAAAAATAGAGGCACTACCTTCTGACTAGACACTTCATTATTAAGACAGATCAGAAGAGTCTTAAATATCTCTTGGAGAAAAGGCTTAACACACCCATCCAACAACAATGGTTGCCAAAGCTCTTAGAGTTATATTATGAAATACAATACAATAAAGGGAGTATAATATTGCAGCTGATGCACTTTCAAAGATGGAAGGTTCAGAGATTTTACACATGACCATGACAATTTTAGAATGTGATTTAATGAAACAAATACATGATGGTTATGAGACTGATGATGTCGTTAAGAGTGATTTCAAAGCTTCAAGTAAATGGACAAGCTAAACAACATTTCACTTGGACTCAAGGGATCCTCAGAAGGAAAAGTAAGATTGTCATGCCCAACAATGCACAACTGAAAAATACAATCTTGGAATGGATGCATGGATCTAGTGGTGGTGGACATAGTGGTCAAGACGCAACACCTTAGAGGATAAAAGGGTTGTTCTACTGGAAAGAAATGGCCAAGGATATCCAAGCATATATATGAAACTGTAATGTCTGCCAACAATGTAAGTATAACACAACAGCATTACCTGGCCTTCTAGAACCCCTTCCTATACCTGATACGATATGGACAGAGCTATTCATGGACTTTATTGAGGGCCTACCTAACTCCTTTGGCAAAAACGGTGATCTTTTTTTGTTGTTGATAGATTGTCGAAGATTGCTCACTTCATTGCATTACAACACCCTCACTCTGCTACTACTGTTGCTCAAAAATTTATGGATAATGTATGCAAACTTCATGGCTTGCCTCAATCCATTGTCAGTGATCGAAATACAATCTTTCTGAGTGAATTTTGGTAGGAGTTATCTCATTACAGGGAGTGTCTCTGAAGATGTCTACGGCCTATCATCCTCAAAGTGATGGACAAACATAAGTGGTTAACCGATGTGTGGAGAACTATCTAATGTGTATGTGTCGCGAAAGACCTCAGTTCTGGAGCAAGTGATTATCATTAGCTGAATATTGGTACAATATAACCTTCAATATGCCATACAGTTGACTCCCTTTGAAGCAGTGTATGGCCAGCCTCCTCCACAACATCTACCTTACTTACCAGGGGAATCTAAAGTAGCAGTGGTGGCGAAGAGCCTACAAGACAGAGAGAAGATTTTATCCTGAAATTCCATTTACTCAGGGCTCAACATCGGATGTGGCAAGCAGCTAATAAACACAAAAGTGAGAGAAGTTTTGAGATTGGGGACCTTGTTTTTGTAAAGCTCCAACCTTACAAGCAACAATTTATAGTTCAAAGATCATCACAAAAACTAGCCCCTAAATACTATGGTCCTTAAGGTGGTGGACAAGTGTGGAAAAGTGGCTTACATATTATAATTACCAGATTGTTCTAAAATTCACCTAGTATTACCTGTGTCACAACTGAAAAGGATGGTAGGTAACTGTAAAGCAACTACTCATCTGCCATCAATTCAGTTTGATGTAGTGGTTAAGGAACCTGAAGCTGTCTTATCTCGTAAGATGGTTCGTAGGCAAGGAAGAGTTGCGATAATGGTATTGGGGAAGTGGGTTAATCACTCTGAAGAAGAAGCATCATGGGAGTTTTTGTTTGAGATGCAGAGGAAGTATCCTCATTTTGAACCTTGAGGACAAGGTTCTTCAAGGAGGAAGGTTTTGATATAGGAGAAGTAAGGAGCACGTGTACATATCAGATTGGTGACTAGTAACTCGTACAGAATGACCACGCGGTACACTATGAGTGGACGAGCAGAGAGAGGAAGGGAAATGAAGAGCAGCAAAGAATCGTTATAACGGAAGATTTGGTGATGATACCATTTTATCGCTTTTCATATTAGCAATTATATCTTCCTATTTTGTTTCTCTTCTAATCGGTAACTAGCTCAATTTTCTGTTTGATAATCATTTTTACCTTCTTGATTCTCTGCGGGTGAGTTTAAGATCTTCGTTTATTGTGAACATTGGTTCTGTTTATCAGGTTAATTGAAAAATATTTTATTGTTATCATCTTGTAGAAGAACATGATCATTTTTTTATGTGAGTTGGATCCGAGATACGGTGACCACCCGGTGTGCGAAGCGTTATAATTGCATTCTTTATTAAGTTGGATTTGACCGTTTGATGAAAAAATTGTGTTCGCATCTTCATCACTCAAAAAGGATTCTTCTGTAGAAGAAAGCGTTTTCCAGTTTTTCCTTGCTATACTCTCTACTGTGAATAGTTCATGTGATGGATTAAAAAGCATGTTCCTTTCAGTTTTTCCCCTTATATATATTATTAATTATGTCACGAGGGTGTGACATTTAATGTTAAGATACTTTTGTTAGTTTGAGTAATTTGTATCAAATCACGATGGTAACGATTCGCAAGTGGGTGACGATTGCAGCATTGATCTATATTCGAATACAAGTCTTTATTGACCTTGAAAGATTATATTTTAACAGAGTCGTGCCTTAGTGGAAGAAAAAGAAACACTCGCTTATAACATCAAATTTTTTAAAAAAATTAGTAGTTTAGTTCAGTGATGTTATGATTATTTTAGGTAAGATACTTTATAATATTTGAAATGGGATAAGCAATATATGATAAATATGGTAGTCCATGATAAATATGGTAGTCCAGTAATAGAATAACCAATTAAAAATTTCATAAAATTGAAACAATTTTAATTAAAAAAAAAAATATGGTAGAAAAAAATCAATTTAGCGTTTTTTTCTTGTCATTTTGTTGCTAATTTCTCAATCTATATATGACATTTTTATTGAAATTTTTTTACTTTCCACTCTACTAAATTATTTATGATCTTTTGAACCTAAAATTATATGTGAAGTTTCCAGAAAAAAGTCAAAAGCCTAAGTGTTAGATATTTTAATGCAGATTGTTATCCAGTTCATGAAATTTTTATCACATACTATCAATTATTGTAGCTTTGGTACAATAAGCATAAAAAAATTTTAGAAACTAGAACTGATAAAATCATATTTTCGTTCTACTAGGTTACATGAGAAATTTCTAACTCGACTTTTTATCAATCGAATGAGAAATGATAAGGAACTTTAGTTTTGAAAGTTGGTGAACAGTTTTATAGAAAGGAAAAAGTTATGTTTATAATTATAATTTTGCTTGGTGTTTTTTTTTTTTTGCTATAAGACTATAATGCTTATCGATATAAACATTATTATAAAATTGGGGCATCAAATTTTTATTTGTTTATGTAAATTGTTAATAGTGGCACGGCTTTGCATCTTAAAGTTTATTATTTGTCACATTGCATTTAGTCACTAGTCATTTTTAAATCATAAATTTGCAACAAAATTATTACGATGTTTCGGTAATGAAGTACCTAAGTACTCGACTGTAAAATTTTGTTGAAGATATAATTTAGTGAATTTCTTTGAAACTACCATATTAGCTAACAATCTTGTATAAAATACCATACTAAATGAATTTTATGGAATATACTATATTGTTGTGGTAGAGTGGTATGAAGGAAATGTGAATAATGGGCAATTGTCTTCTTTGGTAGGGCAAAAAGGAGAAGATATGACTTTGCATTAAATGACATTAAATATAACAAGATTTGACAAAAGAGATTACACAATGAATAATTTAGGTATAGTTAATATGACATCAAGCTTCTTTGTAAAATTGAGTTTGTTGTAGAGAAGAGACGATTAGCAAGTACGTTTTTTGGTTTTTTAACTTGGTTGTGTATATGGACAAAATATGTCCATAAAACATGTTGACTTTATGGACAACATATGGCCTTCGATCTCTGATATATGTCCATGCAATAAAAATAACACAAAAGATGATGAATTGTTTGCACCATATGAAGACGAAGACTTCTTAGACACAATAAAAAATTGATCAATGTGTACATAGAGATTCTGCTGCAGTGAATGACAACAATGGTGCTAGTAGACAGAAAAATGTCGATGGTAGACATAACTTCAATGTGACCTTACTAGGGGATATGCATGGACCACTTAACTTACATAGTGAACATGAAGCTGTTATAAGTGGACAACATAGCAGCAAACTAAGTTGGGAGACAACTCATAAACAAAAGTGTGATGGCAAAGAATATATTAGTGGCAACAATGATAATGACTTTGAAGCTGAAGAATATTGATATGATAGTTACGAGGATATCATGGATTACGAAAAAAGATGCAGCCAATATTTTTAGAACTCATGTGTTGTAACATTAATCGATTTTTGCCTTTTTTTCTTTGTTTACATTTATATGTCCACATGTCTTCTTTTTGTTTACATAAGAGAAGAGAGGTTGCTGATCTTTTTCTTTACTTTAGTATTAATATATAGAGAAAATCAATCATAACACTAAATAAATAAATAAATTCACAAACTATAAGTATGTACTTATATTGTGAGTTATCAAAAAATTAAAATGGAAAAAGTGTGTTTATGTGGGTATTTTAGTTTTTTTTTATAACATTGATAGATTGAATAAGAATAAGAGTTTATGGTAGATTGTAAAAGCTTTCATAAAATTATGGTATACAATATAGTTTTTCTATAATTTACCTTTTATCCAAAAAAGTACCTAAGAGCATCTCTAATGGTTAAGCACCAATGGAGTGTGCTTAACTATTTTTTAATTAAATTTAATGTTTAAACAATTTTGGGTTAGTATTAAAAAAATTTGGCTTCCAATGGTTAAGATACTCTTGATACTTAAAAAAATATTTGTTTTTTTTACATTTCATTTAACAAATTATATTTCAATTCATAAATTATAATTTAAATTATATTTGACATTTAGATTAAACAATTTTAGATTTTTAAAATTTTTTCATGTTTTTAAACATTATATTTTACATATCACAAATATTTTACATATCACATTATATTTCAGGTATTTTCGGGTTCCTTTAACATGGAATCGAACCGACTCAGAACCGAACTGAATATTAGAAAAAATATCAATTGGGTATTAAAATTTAGGATCTGAAGAACCGGTTATTATCGGTTTTTGGTTTTTTCAAAAAAAATAATAATAAACCGATCGGTTATCGAACCGAACCGAGAACCAAATTTGAAAATTCTTTTTGTGTCGTCTACATAGGTCGATTCGGTTCGTCAAATCTTTGGTTCAGTTCGAAAAACTCGGTTCGATTTTCTTTCACAATCCTACAAAAAAATCATGAATCTATAAAAAAAACCAATCGATTTACAAAAAAAAAGTAGCCAACAATCATCCAACACCTGGCAACAAGCACCAGGTGCTTAAAATGCTTATCTAACGATTGATGCTAAGTAATTAACCTTTTTATTTATTTTTTAATCCAAGATGATCCACTACAAGAAAACAATGGGGGTTTTTGACTGAAATTTCTGACGAAAAAAATCCGTCAGAAAAAAGTGACAAAAAAAGTGACAGAAATAATGACCATCAAAAATTTCTGACGGGTTTATGTCCGTCAGAAATTTCTGACAGAATATTACTGACGGGTATTCCCCGTCAGAAACCCACCAAAAATTTCGTCAGTAAATTTACCTGACGTAAACTATCTGTTGTTAGCCGTTACCAACAGATATAATTGATATTTTTGACGAATTTATCCGTCAGAAAGCCGTGAGAAAATTTTCTATATAACCAGAACACCTCCTATCATTATTTCACACACAAATTCATAAACATAGTTATAAAATGTTTACTCCTCTTTATTTTCGATCGTGGATGGATGGTGAGAGGGTGAATCGAGAGACAAATCTTTTGAATGAGGAATATGCGAATGGTGTGATAGAATTCATGGAATTAGCGTGTCGACAACCTCGGGGCAACAGTCATAAGTTAACATGTCCATGTTCTTTATGTCGGAATAATCATCATGTTAGGATAGACATAGTCTGCAATCACTTGTATATGAATGGTTTTTTGCTCGAGATTGTAGAGGATCTCCACACCAACAAGAAAACCGGGCATATTCAAGATCAGCTTGCTCGGAAGTTTGTCGAGGGTGCTAAAAACCGTTTCCAGGATATCTGCGAGACTACTCATATGACACCGGATGACGAGATCCCCTTGGATACGCAGTATAAATTTCTCTATGAGGTAATTAAAATTAAAATTAAATTACATACTACTTTATATTTTATATACTAATACAATATTTTTTTGTTGCAGAAGACGAAAAAGTCGAAGGGCCGCTATTACGGGTTCGGGAACATGGCGGGCTACTGCTTTCCTGGATCGGGATCCCGACATCACATGGATCCTGGTAGGGATGAGGAGTTGAGGAGGAAGAACGAAGAGTTGGCGACCGTCAAGCAACAGATGGCCGAGATGAAGGCGGCCCAAGATGAGCGCGACGCGGAAGTGAGACAGCTTAGAGAAGAGCAAATGAGGATGCAATCTGAGATGCAATAGAAGATGGACGAGTTTATGCGACAAATGGCGCAATAATACGGCAGTGGCGGTAGCGGTGGCGGTTTCGGTTCTTGAAAACGTTTTTTTCTATTTTAGAATTTTTAAAATATTATGCATTTTAAATTTTATGAATATTTTACATTTTAATTTCATTAATATTTTAGATTTTAATTTTATTTATATTTTAAAATTTAATTTCAAAAAAAAATATTCAAATTAAAATTTAATTAAAAAACTGTTTTTAAAAATCCGTTAATAAATCCGTCAATAATAATCCGTCAATAAATCCATCAATAAATCCGTCAATAAATCCATCAGTAATCATCTGTCAATAAATCCGTTAGAAATTTCTGAAAGATTTATTGATGGATTTGGATTACTGACCATTTAGAACTGACGCGTTTTATTCGTCAGTTTTCCGTCAATTAGTGTAATTTCTAACGGGTTTCTGAGGAATATGTCCGTCAGAAATCCCGTATTTTCTTGTAATGAACTCCCTAAACAATTCTCTAAACACCTCTGATGGAGGTGGTCTAAGTACACGTGGTGGTGAGAAAAGCCATTAATATTTTTCAAATAAATTTGAACTCACACCTCCGCTACTTTTTTTTAGAAAAGTCTAACATTACTAATTTAAGAACCACTTGGTCTTCTTCTTTTTTGCCACACCACTTGATTAAAAATATGAATTTTAGTATAAGGAAGATAATAATGCTTGCAAATGTAGTCCACCAATATTCAGCATATTTTATAAAATCCCGACATAGTCAATTATTTATATAATCAGTGCTGCAATATCCGATAAATGTAGGTAAAGATTGACATTTATTGTTGTAAGTCCATTTAGTCGTTGGATGATAATGACAACTAGCTAAAATATAAGGTTTTTCTGAAGAAGAAAAAGATTTTTTTCACATCAATTTCTAGATCACAACAATTTGATCCAGTAACTCAAATTTTATAAATAGATATGAATTTGAACTTCTAAATTATATTAGGAAAAAAAAGACAATAGATTATTTAATATTTTGCTTTTAACAATATAATACTTACAGTTCGGTGATATTAAATAGTGAAAATTACATTCAAGTGTACTTTATCCTAAAGTATTTTCACTTTAGTGGACTTTGTGCTTTCCTTTCATCTTAGTGCACTTTCACTTTGTACAAATATCATTTTGTCCTTGAAAAGGTGAGAGAGAAAAAAAGAATGGTATTGATGTGATGTTTTTATTTTTCCTCCTCAATCTTTAAAATTAATTAGTTGATAATATATATATTTTTAAAAAATAAATTATACCAAAATTTATATTTTTTGTACTTTATAAACAGACATTTGTTTTTTTATTTGGACNAAACAGGCATTTGTTTTTTTTATTTGGACACAAAAAAACAAGTTTCATAACGTCTATGTACAAGATGCTTTATGTACACGACGCTTTGTGTACACGATGCTTTGTGTACATGACGCTTTGTGTACGTGATATTAATTATTCGGTTGTACACAATGATGATGCAATCTATGTAAAACTTTTTGTATAATGCAACATGTATATAGCGTCGGGTACACAATGAATGTGTACACGATGCTTGTGTACATTATGCTAATGACTATATGTACACAACAATAATGCATTCGTACACAATGATAATGTATTCTATGTATAATGTCGTGTACAATGGACGTATAATTATTAGATGTACACAATGATGATGTAGTCTATGTACAACGTCGTGTATCATGTAACATGTATAATCAATACACAATAATGTGTACAATATGCTTGTGTACATCATGCTAATGATTATATGTACACAACAATAATGCAGTCGTACAAAATGATAATGCAGTCTATGTACAATGTCGTGTACACATGCTGAATGGTACACGACATTGTACAAAGACTGAATAATTATTGTGTACATCGAATAACTAGCGTCATGTACACAAACATGTATATACCGTCGCGTACACAATGACGTGTACACGATGCTTGTGTACATCATGTTAATGATTAGATGTACACAATGATACTGCAGTCGTACACAATGATAATGCAATCGTACACAATGATAATGCAGTCGTACACAATGACAATGCAGTCTATATGCAATATCGTGTACACAAAGTGTTGTGTACACAGACGCCATGAAACTTGTTTTTTTTTCCTGTGTCCAAATTAAACAAAAAAAGTGCATATTTATAGAGTATAAAAAGTTAAGAATTTTGGTATAATTTTTAGTTTTTTTGGATATATATACTTTCAAGTAATTGGTTTTTAAAGATTGGAGGTGAGAAAAATTAAATCTTACTCGTATACCAACATTTGGATTGCCGTCCTCTCTAAAGTGAGTCAACTTCTTCAACACCCCTTTTTACTTTTCTCAAATCTCCTATACCACCCTCAAATTTCTTATACCCTTTTTCATTTTGAAAATGATTAAAATCATAAATTCCAAATCAAACCCCACACCCCCTTCAAAATAAACCTTAAATTTGGATTAGTGAATCCAAGGGCAAATATTTAACTTCTACACTTTTAAAATTCAATTTGACATTTTAAAACGATTTCGACATCATATTCTAAATATTTTTTGAAAAACTTTGTAAAACAGTATTTTGATTTTTGAAATAATTTTATAAAATAAGATTAATTAAATTAAAAATATTGGCTTTTACAGATTTGAAAAAAAAAAATTTATATTGCAAGATAAAATTAAAAACATAAAAACAATTATTAGTGTGTCCTAGAGAGATTCCTCTATCACAAATAAGGGTGATAGAGGATATAACTCCTCTAAAGTACATCAAAAGCACAAAGTCACTTAAAATGTAAATACTTCTCACAAAGTACACCTTCATGAAAATTACTCTATTAAATATATATATATATTTGTTACATTGGTTGATGAATTTCAAAACTAATTATGAGTTTAAGCATAATAAATGCGAGTTCAGAGGAAAAAAATTTTAAGAAAAGATATAAAATCAATTTTATTTTTTATATCTCATCTTTGAAATTCTGACCCAGTCATGTTGACAATGATAAACATTAAGTTACATAAACATTATCGTGAATAACATATATAGCACTCACCCTTTATTTATATGTTGTGTGGTGAGTGAAAAAAGAATATCAAAAGTTAGGAAAAAGATGAGTGAGGAGAAAAAACATCATTTTGTGCTAGTTCATGGTGTATGTCACGGCGCATGGTGCTGGTACAAGATTAAGCCACTACTCGAGGCAGCTGGTCACCGTGTAACCGCCTTAGACCTAGCTGCTTGCGGTATAGACACAACTAGATCGATCACTGAGATCTCCACATGTGAACAATACTCAGAACCATTGATAAAGCTTCTTAAGTCATTACCAAGTGATGAGAAAGTTGTGCTTGTTGGTCATAGCTTTGGTGGCTTGAGCTTAGCCATAGCCATGGATAAGTTTCCTGACAAAATCTCTGTCTCTGTCTTCTTGACTGCTTTCATGCCTGATACCAAAAACTCACCATCCTTCATCTTGGACAAGGTATATGTTTTTTTTTTTTTAATAACTAGGATGAATCAAGACAGGATTGAGAAATTTAATTTTCTAATAGGTGATTTAACTCGTTGAATATTTTATTCACCAAATTTTATAATGAGTTTCGATTAATCTTGTTGAAAATGTAAAAAATATTTAGTGTTCAAACATTTTTTTATGAATTAAAAAAAATCAGAAAACAAACAACACGATGACAATTTGTTTTCTTATTTTGGAATTTTCTTTTAGAATTTTTGTGGTTTGTAGGTGATAACGATTTGGGTCCAAAGTGGACCATCCAAGAATTTGTTTTTTCTCTCTTTAACATCTCAGAAATCAGAACACAAAATGTCCACTGAAATTTTATGTCTCGCCAAAATTAAATCTTACTCGTATAAAGTTTTTTTTATCCATTTTTCTTGCATGGTCGTAGAACTACCTTTTATAAACTTTTAATACCAAATTAGTTTTTTTTTTAATTAGGACTAAAACATTTATATCTCATTTTGAAATTGTATTATTTAATATCTTTACACACACACACACACCTTAAAATTGGTATTTAACTTGTCTTACTTAAATTATATGTGTATTAAAGTTTGCAAGCAACGTGGCAAAAGAAACATTTTGGAAGGGCACCAAACTCGAACCATACGGCTCAGACAATTCCGGTCTGAGTTTGTTCTTTAGCTTTGAATTCATGAAGTTCACTCTCTATCAGCTTTCTCCTATTCAGGTAATTTTTATTTTCCACTGCACATTCCTGATATTTTTGTGTCATTTGATATATTTCATAGCAAAAAAAAAAATACAATGTGGAATATAAAGTAGAACACAAAACCAAAGTTAAAGACATTAACCCTTGAAACTAATTAAGTCGTTGGAACATGAAGATATTATTTAAAACTAAGAAAAAAAATTATAAACTAGATAAGCTGAAACAAAAAGTCAAGAAAGCCGAACCCATAACGGAATCAAAAATATTCACAATATTTATCTATATGTTTTTATTCCTATTTTTTAATCAAAAATAAATAAAGTTCTTGTAAAGGTAAAATACAAAATATGCATGCTTATCTTTCTTGATTTGTCTTATATGCCACTTAGTCTAGGACTACTTGGCAGACTTTTCCATCTTCGATTTAAGATTTTGATATATGCTAAAATTTAAAATATAAAAATGAATATTACTTTCTGAAAAAAACATTTTTATAAACAATTTACATTAACTAAAAAAACATATAATAAAAAATGATAATAATAAGGATCAAGTGGCCTAGTGGTTGTGTCACCACTGTAGTTTTGTTATCATATTAGAGTTCGAATCTGGCCACTTGCATAGCAAATGTATTTTTTCCTATTTATAGAGTTTGGGCTACTAGGCCGATCAGTTGTGGCCCGGAAATAAATATGACAAAAAATAACAATAATAAAAAAATGATAATTGATCAATGACAAAACAACCGGGAACGGATTCAATTTATTCAGATATTAAAAAAATAGATTCATTCAAGAGTAAATTTTATATCGAGTTTATTTTTAATTTAGAACGGTTTAGTTTGGTTCATAAAATTTTTCAATCCCTAAAAACTATTGAACCAAATTGATAATTTATATATCTAGGTTATGCTAATGTTGTACAATATATTGATGTAGGATCTTGAACTTGGAATGCTTTTGAAAAGGCCTGGATCTTTTTTTGAGAGCAACTTATCAAAGTTAAAGAACTTCTCTAATGAAGGGTATGGATCTGTTCCTCGAGCATACATAGTTTGCGAAGAAGACAAAGCTATTCCACTAGAATTCCAAAAATGGATGATTGATAATTTTCCTGTGAATTTAGTGATTGAAATGGAGGAGACAGATCATATGCCAATGTTCTGCAAGCCTCAGAAACTATGTGATCATTTGTTGGATATTGCTGAAAAATTCGATTAAAAAAATCTTCATGAAAATGTATTAAGTATGATATAGTAAGGATTTGATACAAAATAAGATCTTTTTCATTTTGGTACTTTTATACTTGTGTTATAAAATAAATAAGATTATTTGTAATGCAAAGTTCTATTTTTTTGTGGAATTATTTTTATTGATATTATTTGAGAAATTATAGAAAAAAAATAATAAGAATAAGATGTTTTCTGAGATTTCTTTTTTCTTTTTCTATCTTTCCTCTATACATTTTAGCATTGATACAAATTATGAATGATCAAATTTATAATTATATTATCATGTGACAAATATTATATTATCAAGTTTTATGGTAACCGAATTATATTATTTTGTCCAATAAACCGTAATTTTAGACCTGCTAAAATTTGAATAACTTTTCTTATTTGTTGTATTTTATGTTGTATCAACTATTGTATTTGATGTTGAATTAAATATGGTTTAGACGTAGACAAAAAATCTAATATATATATATATATATATATATTATTTCACTATCAACAACTAGGTTGTTTGACGTGAGACATTTCAACGCTCACAACTTTATTACTTCTGTGAAGGCTTTAAAAATTCTTTTTTCTACAAAATATTTTACTAAATGACAGATCCATAAATTAAAAGTAATTTTCAAAAATACCACAAAATTAAGGATATTTCAAAAATATTACGCACTCTCAAAAGTTTCAAAAATACCACAAAATTGTTTTTGTTCCAAAAATACCACAAAATTTATAATACATTTAAAACATTAAATTTAAACCTTAAAAACCCAAAAACAAACTTTATCCCCTTCAAACTAAACCATACAACTTATTTAGTGAATCCAAACCCAAAATTTTAAATTTTAAACTCTTAAATTTATTTTTTGTATTTGTGGTATATCTGGGAAAAAAACAATTTAATAGTATTTTTAAACTTTTAGATGTGATATTTTTGAAATTTCAACTTCTTTTAATGGTATTTCAAAGAATTCATTTAAATTAAAGCAACATGATAAATTATATGGCCATTATACATCTAGATGTCCTAGTCTTAACCAATCTTGAGTATATGGACAAATAAATACAAATCTTGCGTATATATTTATATCCACATGCATTTGGAATATATATATTACTTGTGGTTAGCTACCACTTCTTAGTCTTTATAGTTTCTGATGTTTTATGTTGTAAGGTGTAAACCATATATCATGTGTTGACAAAATCTAATGTGTCAAATGTGTATGTTGATACACTTGTCAAGTTTACTTTTACCTTCTTTTTTATATATATTAAAACTCGAAGTAGTGTATTTTCATGGTGCAACACACTTCATACTAACACCACCAATAGTAAATCATAATTGGTTGGTATATACCACATGTTTCATAACCGGGGCTTCTAGCTCTGATGGTAAAGGGCTCACAGCTGTGAGTTCCACCACCTAAATTCGAATTCCGGTTATCGTCAATTAATATAGGGTGAATTCGGTGGTCCTCATGGATATCCTAGAAGACTGCGGACGCTTTGGGTATAGTCGGAATCTTTCAAGACTCCGGATACCAAGGTCATAAAAAAAATCAACAACTAAAATGATTTATCACAATATCATTTATCTTAACCATTAAAAAAAGGGTATCACATTTTACCAAAATTTGTATATATAAATTCTTAGACAGTATCACTCACCTTATATAAAAAAAATTGACTTTTTTATTTAAAAGAAAAAACTATTCAGCATATTTAAAGGGAAAAACAAAAGGAACATAACAATTTAGTCTAAAGTCACAACCTAAGTTTTCTCTCTTCTTCACTAATTTACTATCCTTTTTATAGGTAGTTTTCACTTAATTTAAGAAATATATAAAAGAAACACAAAAGGAGAATGATAAATATCATGAACATTGTCTAATGACAGCCCATTTGGGTATTTTCTCAAAAACAAACAATCTTTAAGCCGTGTAGATCTCTTTATTTTTTTCTCTCTCACACTACTAAAGAAAACTCTCCAAATGTTGGATTTTGCAATAACTGATTCAAAGTAAATAGGTACGTAAAATTTTGTTAGTTTATAGACAACAAGAACTAACTTACAAGTATATATAAAAGAAAAATTATCAATAAACAATAAAGATCATAAGGGAAATTAACTAATCATCTATATATATAAGTGTTTAACCAATAATCATAAGAAGAAGGCAATGGAGAAAGAGAACAAGAAGCATTTTGTGCTAGTCCATGGACTATGCCATGGTGCATGGATTTGGTACAAAGTGAAAACTCAACTCGAGGCAGCAGGTCATTGCGCAACCGCTATTGATATGGCTGCATCAGGTATAAACATGACAAGATTAGAAGAGATTCAAACATTAAGAGATTATTGCAAGCCATTGCTTGAGTTCGTGAGTTCAAGTGTCGAAAACGTGATTATTGTTGCTCATAGTATGGGAGGATTATCAGCTGCTCTTACTGCTGATATGTTTTCTTGTAAGATATCTGCTATTGTCTTCTTGACAGCTTTTTTGCCTGATACAAGAAATCCACCTGCTTATGTCTTTGAAAAGGTAAATATTATAACAATGACTTTGGTTGTCTTATGATCACTTCCAAGTGATGATGATTATGATATATATGTTTGAAATCTTACAGTTTTTCCAAATCGCTCCACAAGATTTTTGGTTGGACACTGTATTTGGGAGCTATGGGAGTCCTGATCTTCTTCTAGAGTTTGGTCTTTTTGGACCAAAGTTTATGGCCAAATATCTGTATCAACTCTCTCCGGTTGAAGTAAGACTCTAACTCTAATTAAACCTTATATATATATTTTCAAGCCCAAACGGGATTGTGACTAATCAACCTAGTCATGAGATTTATGCTGCCATAAATTTTTACAATTTTTGGGAAATTTATTCTTTATATCTCCTTTCATAATAAGTGAAGTTTTAGCGAAAAATGTTTCATTTCAATTGTTGTTTTTAAAAATTTTAAGGCATAATTAATTAACTATGGGAGATTCTCAAAAATAGCACAAAAAAACAAAGTATATTCTAAAAATACCACAAACTCCGAAAAATTCAAAAAATACCACATTTTTTATATAAAAAAATACCACAAAGAAGTTTTTTGTTCCAAAAATATTACAAAACTTGAAACAGCTTTACAACTTCAAATTTAAATCCAAAACCCTAAAATCAAACCCTATCCCCTTCTAAACTAAACTCTAAACTTTATTTAGTGAACCCAAACCCAAAATTTTAAATTCTAAACCTTTAAAATCTATTTTTTATGTTTGTGATATTTTTGAAACATTTGGGAGTGTGTGGTATTTTGGGAACTTTTAGAAGTGTGTGGCAATTTTGAAATTTGAACTTCTTTTGATTGTATTTGAAGGAATTCATCTATATTATATATTATGAGTAATTGTATTTTATAGATTGTTTTGTTATTGGTTGAATTATTTTAATAAATGATGTTTCAATATATAACTTAATATAAAAAATAAAAAAATTAATCTATGTGCATAAACTTTTAAACTTTTCCTTACACTTTGGAGACCAAATGATCTATCCATACATAGTATAACTAAAAAACTAAGAGTTTTTGCATCAATGAGTTGTTAAGAGTTTTTGTAACAATATTATATTAATAAATATTAAAAAGAAGAAAGACACTACAATCAATTTTAATTTAGGAGGTTTTAAAACCAATTTTAGAGGAGTTTTTTACATGTGTGAATGTGTAAGGCTCTCATAGGTTCAAATCATTTTAAAAAATAAAAAATAATTAAAATATAAATTTAAAATTAATATATTTATTATTTTATTGAGAGATACTCATGTTGGAGTTTCTAACCAATGAAGATAGTCTAAAGTTTCGTTTAACTATCCTCGATAGGGGTGGGCGTTCGGTTTTCGGTTCGGGTTCGATTCGGATAATTTGGATATTGGGTTATTCGGTTAGGGGCATATAGGATCCGTTCGGGTTATTTAAAAATTCGGTTCAGATTCGGTCGGATCTATTCGGGTTCGGATCGGTTTTTTCATTTTTATTAGGAACCGAAATGGAACCAAAAAATCCAAAATATCTGTAAAAAATCCAAATTATCCGAACAATCTAGCTAAAATCCAAGTTATTCGAATCAAAAACCCAAAATATCGGACAAAAACCCATAAATATCCGAGTTACTTTACTAAAAACTTAATTTTTCTACCTAAAATTCTAATTATCCGATCACAATTACACATATATAGTTATATACATACGGATTTTTCGATTATACTTTCGGGTTTCGGTTCGGTTCGGGTTCGGATTCGGTTTTTCGGGTTGAGATATATAGGAACCGTTCGGATTATTTGGAAGAATGTTTCGGTTTTTTCGGTTTGGTTTCGGTTCGGATTTTGAGTTTCGGTTTATATGCCCAGCCCTAATCCTCGAGATTAAATTCAAAACAAAGAGAATATAATATTTTTCCTTACAGCTTGTAAGCCAAATGATCTATCCCTATATGTTTAGGATCATGAAAGTAACCATAATCAGTCTTTTGTTGATTGATGTTGTGGTGTGTTTAGGATTTTGAATTGGCGAAATTATTAGTGAGAGTGAACCCATTAGTTACAAACAATCTAGCAGGAACAACAAGCTTCAGTGAGCAAGGTTATGGATCTGTTACTCGTAT
The DNA here is from genome assembly GCA_900406425.1 of Iberis pinnata. Taxonomy (NCBI): domain Eukaryota; kingdom Viridiplantae; phylum Streptophyta; class Magnoliopsida; order Brassicales; family Brassicaceae; genus Iberis; species Iberis pinnata. Next base: position 19,370 of record OVBE01000625.1, on the reverse strand, counting down.
TTATATAATATGTGGAGAAGATATTGCAATATCCGAAGATTATCAACGTTGGATGATCAACAACTTTCCGGTGAACCAAGTGTTAGAGATCAAAGATGCTGATCATGTGCCAATGTTCTCTAAGCCTCAAGAACTTTGTTCACTACTTTTGGAGATTGCCTATAAATACGCCTAAATTAAACTGCATAATTAGTTATAATAAATACATATGTTATAATATATGTACAAGAAATAAGCAAATGAAATATTTCATGAATATGGTTATATATATAAGAATGTAAGAGTTGTTAATAAGAATAAGTTCTTATATTATTGGGGGTTCAAAAATATAAACATAGTTTCTATTTAAATGTAGGATTATATATTCAAGATCTTCATGTTAAGTCCATCAAACTGAGTGAAGAGAGAACAACGACGAAGGTCCGTGTAAGCACCATGAGGACCATGATAACGAAACATATAGTAGCATTTTAGGATATGGCAATAAAAAAACCAAAATTCGACAGAAAGTTTAGCTAGTTATCTGACTTAAAACTAGTATAAAAAGAGGAGAATATATAACTCATTAAAATAATTATTTATACGCATCATTAAACCAACTTAATCAACTCATATATATAGTTAAATAGTGAACTAATCAAATTTATAGACAAGTTGGGTGTACTGAAATAAATAATCAAACTACCAAGATTCAACATCATTATTATTTGGGAAATTTATCTAAAATTTGATATTCTTTTTGTACAAATTTTATAGAAATTAAGGATATTTTCCTTAAAATGTGATATTTTTAAATTGTAAGCATAAGAAAAGAAGGCTGACAACTTTCCATATTCCCATATATTTAGCTGTATTGAAGCTAATTCTCCAACACAGTTCCCAATTTTAATGGACAGTTTTCAAATAAAAAATCCGACCGTTGCCTCTAATTTAACTATAAAGAAAAAGCTCCAAACTTAAGCATAAAATCATTCTTCTAGAACAGAGAGAGATAAGATAGAGAGAAATCTGTGGAATCATCATCATCATCATGCTCACCATGAGAACTGTAACAGAAGCTTCAAATCCTAACTCAGTAATCGAAGGAACTGAAAAGGTCTCTCTTTACGAACAATGCAGAGAAGAAAGGATCAAAGAGAATCTTCAAAGGATGCAGAATCTGGGCATCATGAATCTCGCACGAAAAATCAAATCCGAAACCCGACCTGTCAAAAGGACATTTGGTTCAACTCCCAAATCGACTCCTCCACCTCAGCCTTCCCGGCGATCTTCTCGGTAATCTCTTCGTTTCTCCTTCTCTGATTAGGGTTTGAAAAGAGGGGTTTTGAGTAGAAATTAGGGTTTATTATTGAGTGGAAATTAGGGTTTATGATTACTTCTTTTGTGATTATCAGATTGGAGAATGCAACTCCAGTAATCTACACTGATGGAGTCGATGAGAAGTGTAAAAGATCTAAACGAGAGAGTGTGATGATTGGTGAAGGTCCAAGGCTTGAGATTTACACAGAGGAACATGAGAAGCTACTTGGTAATACAGAACGTAGCTGGACTTTTTTTGTTGATGGATATGGCAAAGATGGAAAACGGATTTATGATCCGTTTAAGGGTAAGACTTGTCATCAATGCAGGTACTTAACCAAAACCCAATTTGTATTCTGTCGTTAGTGAGATGAAGTAGTTTGCTATAATGCTTCAATGTGTCTTGTTTTACAGGCAGAAAACTCTCGGTTATCGCACTTGTTGCAGCGAATGTGACATGGTTCAAGGACAATTCTGTGGAGATTGTTTGTTCATGAGGTGAGTGTAAGACTCACTTGGAATTTGAGTTTCTGTTTATAGTACTTAGGTTTTGTTGATGTGTATAGATATGGAGAACATGTGTTAGAAGCTTTAGAGAATCCAAACTGGGTTTGCCCGGTTTGTCGCGGGATTTGCAATTGCAGCTTATGCAGGAATCATAAAGGATGGGTTCCAACTGGACCGATTTATCGAAGGGTACTTTGTTCTTACAATTTTGTGTTTCTTTAGTTCTTAGTTAGAGTCAAAGAGCTAAAAATTTCTTTCTTTGGATTGATTGTTTTGCAGATAGCGAAACTCGGTTATAAATCTGTTGCACATTATCTGATTCAAACCAAAAGGGCTCAAACTGATGATGATGATGATGCTACACCCAATCAAGCTTCTGCAAAGAGATCACTTTCCTTTCAAGAATCAAAACCACTTATCAACATTGGTGATGATGAAGTAGAAAATCAGAATGTTGATTCATTGAAGAAAGAAGAAGATGAGAATCCAAATTCAGTTAAAAGGACACTGAGCTTTTCCGTGCCTTCTGTGAATGATCATGAGCTACCAAAGCAGGAGAAACAAGAACATTCATCTGCACACATTGGTGATGATGTTCCATTAACTAAAGAAGAGACAGAACAACACTTGGATGTAGTTACAAGACTAGAGAGTTACTTGCTTCCTGTGGCAAATCAGACTCTTGTGGATGAGACAGAGACTGGAGATAACTCAGTGAATGCTACTCGAGAAACAAGAAGTAAGAGGAAAGCATCTCTTGAACCTAATCCAGATAGCATTGGTGCAAGATTAAGGCAACGTAGAAGGAGCCAATGTGGGCTTTAGAAGCATAAAGCTTTCTCTCTGTCTCTCTCTCTGTGTTGTTTTGTCTTCAAACTTTTTAAAACTTGTTCTCTCTCTCTTTCGTTTCTTAGGACAAGTAAGACTTTAGCTATTAGTCTATTAGCATATTTAAGGATCATCAGGAAAATACTTTTTTTTTAAAAATTAAGAAAGTAGACCATTTTGTTTAGATGCTTCAAAATTTGGAGTTTTTAGTTTAGATTTATACTTATTCATACAACTAATTTGATAATTGTTCGGTATATTTAAATCTCACCGAAAAAATGATTTTAAAAGTTAAATTAGGCAATTTTTTCTAAGGAAATTAGCTAAAAGAGTTTTCTCCATATGTTTGGAATTAAACATTTATTACAAAAATTTGTAAAACTAAAATTTTATCAAAATTTAAGTCTTTTTTACCTTTAATAATTTTTAATTTTTTTAAAAAATCGTTATTTAGACGGAATGACCATTATGGATTGGAACGGTCGTTCCAAAATGTTTCAGAAAGTGCCTGAGACATTTTGGAACAATCGTTCTGACCTGGAAGGGTCGTTCCAAAATATTTCAGATATTCTACGAAACATTTTGGAACGACCGTTCTGGCCTGGAACGACTGCTCCAAAATGTTTCAGGAAGTTCTTGAGACATTTTGGAACGACCGTTCCAGGCCAGAACGGGCGTTCGTGCTTTTTTTATACATATTTTTAAAATTTTCGGTTTTGAATAGAAATGTAGGTGAATTACATTATATTTTTGAGTTCAATAAGATTAGAAAAACAAGAGTATAATAGAAGAAAAATTAAAATAAAACAAAGTTTTTTATTAAACACAAAATGATAGTTATATGCGACTCTCCCAAACAATTACTAAACATTTAGAAATGTCGAGGCATATTCACCATGTGTTTTTGCTGTCTTTTTCTAAAAGTTATGAATATGATATGCAATTCAAAGAAAGAAAATAAGAAAACGACATTAAATTAAAAGTAAATGGAGCTTTACATAGCAGTATAATGTATCTGATTGTATTGTTATGCCGCATGTTGCTCTGTTGTGTCATTCATTACCACAACGATTGCATTTATGTCTTTTCGAATCTTGTGAACCCTGAGATGATCTTATCTTGTCTTTAGCTGTTTCAAAACGTCGTTTCCTACGTCTACGAGGGCCTCTACGTGTTTTAGGCGGCAATACTTAGTCCAACTCAACAATTTGTGGGACATACCATTCATCTTTGGGAACTGCGATTGGTTTGATGACTTCTTTATAAGCAGTTCTTCATGCATATGTACTATAAACAACATAAGTGATAGTGTGAATTTTCCTCCTTATTGAAAAAAGCTTCTTTATTGGCATGTATGCATGAAATTTTTCCTAGATCAAACTTCTTACATGAACAAGTTCTTCTTTCCATATCAACCACATAATTATTTTCATCTCCCTTAACTTCATATATGTTGTTGGACGGAAAAACAGTCAATTTCTTTGCTTTCTCTATTCTTCTATTGGTTATTGTCTCTACTGCAACCGTTAAAGGATACTGATGTTTTGTACTTATTGCTATGCGCTTAAAAACTAACTTGTCAACTTGTCTCTAATATTGTCTAATAGAGGTATCAATGGATACTCTCTAGGTGATCTTAACGTCGAATTTATTGATTCAATAGGATTAGTAGTCCTAATGTCAAACCGATAACCATGAAAATGACACCTAGCCTATTTTCTTACATTAGCTTCCTCTAGATATTTTCCAATAAGTAGTCTGATGTTGCAAATCCGATTGTATTTCTCATCAATATTTGCAATCCTATACGTTTTCTAAGCCTTTGCAACCAAGTTGACCAAACTCTTAGCCTTGAAATAAGTAACCACATTATTACAAGTGGTGGATACAAATTTCATTGCTAGACAGTAGATAAATCTTACAAAGTGACTTAGCAATGGAGACATGTCTGTCAGACACAAAAGCCAACTCTTTCTCATTTGCTACAACATTTTTTTATTGCATCAAAAACCACTCCCACGAACGATCGTTCTCTGAATCAACAATCCCAAACTCAATTGGATACAAATTAGAGTTACCGTCAATAGATGACGCAACAAGCAATACTTCTTTATATTTTCTCTTCAAAAAAGGTCTCATAAACCACAATAACCTTTCGAATTGTCTTGTAAAACCCTCTGACACTTTGACCAGAAGAAATAAACAGATTTTTGAATCTACCACCCTCGTTTAACTTGTAATTTGTATACGTACCTGGATTCGCTTCTTTAAACATATTCAAGTATTTTGGTATTTTTTAGCATCATACTCACGGGCTTCCCATGCTTTGGAATAAGAAAGCTCAGCTCCATGGTCTGTACGTAACATATTAATGATGTCATTTGGCTTGGGCCGTTCCTTTGATTTTTCATACTTATTCATAATAATATGGCCAATTGTTTTGGCTTAAGCCGTCCTAGAGATTTTTTTTTTCTTTGAAGGATCACATGTATGTTCAGCAACATACTTGTTGATTCAAAAAAATGATGATCCAGCTACTCTCCAATTGCAAAACTGATCTTTGCACCGTAAACACCAAAAACGAGTACAAGATTTTGCAATTCTATAATCAAATTTATACTTCATAGCACATATCACCATTGTCTTTATCAAGTTGATCATTTTTTACAAAATCAACCACTCATATCTTTTGATTTTCACAAACAACAAATTCGGACATCAATTGATCACCACCACCAACTTTAACATTAGGAGGATATCTTTTCATATCATCATTCCATCTAGTGTTACTTACATCTTCTCTTGGTAATTGGGGCTCATTGCCAGCATCTTCTTCATCAACTAAATCTTCTGGCGGTTTATTCAAATCAAATTTCATCATGTTCTTTTGATCATCGCAACTACATTTAAATATCACACAAAAACGCATCGCATTCTCCTTTTTGAAAAATCCAGAAAAATGTTTAACTTAACGATCATTTTGACAATCACTTGTGGAGATTTTAACTAATCAACCAACCCAAAATGGGAGTAACTGATTTACAAATCGGTCGTACCCAAATCCATATTGAAGCCTTTTACAATCATTGTCTTCATCTCTTGCAAAGTGGAATTAGATTCCAAACCAATCATTCTACCACGTTTCTTCTTATTGGTGATGAATCTCCAATAATTATTGTCAAACAATCTCCTTACACACATCACATATATGTGTATCATATTTCCTACCAAATAACAATCAAGTTTAGTTTGGTCATTAAAAGATATTCCACATTTTACATATATATTAGATATTTCATAATACTTTTCAAAGTAACGTAGAAAATATATTTCATAAGTATGTATTTTAAACGTACATATTCTAGAATTGCTATTCTATACTATGAATTTTTTCTATTCGAGAAAATTTATTCCATAATAAATGGACACGACATAAAATATATTCCAGAACACGTCATATTCTAGAATATATTTTCTAGAAAATTTCATATTTGAGAACAGATTTTCCATAACAAGTCATATTATAGAATTCTAGAATAGATTTTCAAGAACTCGTTGTATTCTATATTAGGATTTCCAGAAGACGTCGTATTCTAGAATAGATTTTCCATAAGACTTTTTCTTCCTAAAATCACAAGTCGATCAACTCAAATATTAATTTTGTTTTTCCCATAAAAATCACTAGAATCTAAGATATCATCTCAAAAACTACAATAAGAAAAATAACACTCCATAATTTCGTTTATGTGATAGGTAAAAAAGTAAGAGATATATCATGTGATAAGAAACTAATCGATGTCACCTTTCATTATCAAAACATTAACAAAACATATAAAAACGAATTTGCACAAATAAGAACTAACATTTATATGTCAACTTTGATCATATACTACTTGATGTTTTTCTTTGTGGATTTTGATAAATGATTCTCATGAATATGTGTTTAGATAAATTTAGATATAGAAGGAGAAGAAAAATACAGAGGATTGAAAAGAAACGATGTTTAAAAAAAGCTGTAAAAAATTAAAATATTTTGGGAGAATTAACTAAAGAGTTTTTTCCCTATGTTTGTGAAAATAAACATTTATTACACAAGTTTGTAAAATTAAATATTTATCAAAATTTAAGTCTCTTTTACCCTTAATAATTTTTAAAACAATTTTTTTTAAAAATCGTTATTTAGACGGAATGACCGTTCTAGTTTAGAATGATCGTTCTAGAAAAATACCTAATTTATGGGCTATGTATGGAACGATCATTCCACTATGGAACAATCATTCTATCTATTGCCTATAAATTACGTATTTTTCTGGAACGGTCATTCAACACTGGAACGACCGTTCCATGTTTTTACTTTTTGATTTTTTTATTTCCGGTTTATTTCGGTTTATACACTGTTATATAAACCGAAAATCATTTAATTTGTCTACTTTTTTTCTTTGCAAGAATTTATCTTTTAAAAAACCCTAGTTTTTTTCTCTCAACCTATCACTCAAATCTTTCATAACTTTCTTGTTTCTTACCCGATTTCAATGATTTTAGGCTCTATTCCACAATAATTTCGAACCTCTATCCATTCATAGCTAGGTTTTTGTACTTAACAAAGGTATGATCTAGAATCTTTTCATACTTGGTCTGAAATTTACAAAAGTTCATGGGTAAGTTGGTTTTGTGAAGCTCTGAAGTTGTTAATTTGTTAAGTAGAGTCTTTTTGGTGTGTTTGAATCATTGGGCAACCCAATTTTGATGGAATTGAAAATTAATTTTGAATTTAGGGTAAATTCTTGGAGAAACTCATGTTAAATCCGAAAATGCTACATTGGTGGCTTAATAGGAGTTTTATTAGTTGGCTATGTTCATTAGTTTTGGGAATGTTTCTATCTCTTGTTTAGGATGACAATATTTGATGGTTTGTGTTTATGATTTTTTCATGATATTTTTTGTTAAGTTAAGCATAATGTGGTTATGTTGTTATGTGAAATTGATGATTTGTGAGTTGTCTATGTGATTGATTTTATGGTTTGAGGATTCTAAAACTGTTTTTGAAGTGTTTTTTGGTTTCTAACACTAATTTTCAGGATCATAACAATGAATGAACTCTAGATGAGAAAAACCAAATACATGGTTTATAAATTTTCCATTTTTTATGCTTTTTATTTCTTATGAATTTTCTTTATACAATGTTTTCTTATTATGTCATTGATAACCGATGTTTAGGTATGAATTATGTGTTTCTAAAACATCTATTCAATGTTGGATTAGAGCCGCAAGTAGAACATATCAATAATACATGACGAATGTCGATAATGAAGAAGGTTAAGAGTGTTATAACAGCATAATACAACATGGTGGAGAAAGATCCGGTGTTTGGGAATATACTAGCGATATATGAAAACTCTTTAGGATATTTAGTTAGGTTGATTTATAGCATGTTGTGTAGGCAGTTGATCACTAAGAAAAAGCATGAGTTGGAGTTTGTATTTGGAGGTAAGCCATTGAGATTTTCTTTACAAGAGTTTTATGCAATCACGGCTCAAATCCAACCCAAAAGGGGAATAACTGATTTCCAAATCGGTCGTACCCAATTCCATAATGAAGTCTTTCTACAACCATTTTCTTTATCTCTTGCACAGTATAATTAGGTTACAAACCAATCATTCTACCACATTTCTCCTTATCAATGATGAATCTCCAACAATTATTGTCAAACAATCTCCATATATCACACATCACATATATGTGTATCATATTTTCCTGTCAAATAACAATCAAGATTAGTTTGGTCATTAAAAGATATTTCACATTCTATATATATACTAGATATTCCATAATACTTTTCAAAGTAACGTAGAAAATTTATTCCATAATCATGTATTTTAAACGTGCATATTCAAGAATTCCTATTCTATACTGCATATTTTTATTTTAAAAAATATATTATAGAATAAGTGGATACAATAGAAAATCTATTCCAGAACACATCGTATCTAAAATAGGTTTTCTATAAAAGTTCATATTCTATAATAATTTTCCAGAACAAGACATATTATATAATTCTAGAATAGGTTTTCCAAAACATGACGTATTCTAGAATAGGATTTCCAGAAGACGTTATATTGTAGAATAGATTTTTCAGAAGACTTTATCTTCATAAAATCACAAATCGATTAACTCAAACATTAATTTTGTTTTTCTATAAAATCACTAGAATCTAAGAGATCATCTCAAAAAACTACAATAAGAAAAATATAACACTCCACAATATCGTTTTTGTGATAGGTAAACAAGTCAGAGGTAGATTATGTGATAAGAAAGTAAAGAATGTCACATTTAAATATCAAAACATTAACAAAAGAAATAAAAAAATGAATATGCACATATATGAACATATATTATATGTCAACTTTGATCGATACTTGATGTTTTTATTTGTGGATTCTGATAAAGAGTTCCTATGGATATATGTTTAGAGAATCTTAGATATGGAAGGAGAAGGGAAGAAACACAGAGAAAAACAAACGTTGTTTAAATTTTGTAGATTATTAAATATAGTTAATAGAAAATATTTTATAAGAAATATTGTAGGAATATAAATATATATGGATAAGACAAAGACATATTAGAATAAATTGACTTTTTTTTTTTTTAAAGGGTTAATTCCACAAAGAGTAAAAAAATTCTTTTAGCTAATTCTCCTAAATATTTTTAATAGTTTATAAGAGATATTATAGGAATATAAATATATTTGATTAAAGACAAAAGTATATTGGACATAAATTGAATTTTTTAAAATGGCTAATTCCCCAAACATAGAGTAAAAAAACCTTTTGAGCTAATTCTCCATTTTTTCTATTCGTTTGTGATAATAAAACTTTTAAATCATATATTATTATTTTTTAAGATATAAAATTATTTATCAGTTTTTAAATTGCAAATTTGTTCTAAATTAAAAGCAAATAGATAACAATATTAATAAGTATAATTTTTTTAGCTATTTGAATAAAATATATCTGCAAAATCTTTTTCTTAAATGTGGAGTCTAAAAGGAGCAAGAATCTTCCCACTGTTCTCAACCTAACATATTTAATACTCATATATTTTGGTCTCCTCACCCAATACTCCCAAACATATATAATCAGTTCTTATATTAACTATAAAAATTAACTTAAATCATGAATTATAATCCTAAGTTACCACAAGAAAAAAAAAACTTGTAATCCGAAATATGGGCAGGAATCTTTTTTTTTTTTACACAAATTAATTACTTTTTTTTCTCTTTAGTGGCAGAGTTGACTAATTCATACGTTTTATTTAAGTTAATTATAGGGCACAAATAAGACAAAATCATGGTTTTATTTATAAGTAAAATAGTTAATAAACAAGTTTTGTTTTGTTTTTAACTAATTAAAATAAGTTATAATTACATTCAATGGACAAAGTAATTAGCTAAAAAAAGCAACCATTACTCTGCTTCTTCAGTGAAAGAAATAAAAAAAAAGTCAAAGCCTTTTTTGACCAAAACTGTAAAGGAAAGCTAGAGAGAGAGAGAAAGAAAGAAGCCACTCAGTAGAGAGAGAGAGTGTGTGTTGTAGTAGTAAATGAAACGAGAGATTGGTGGTGAAAGGAGTCAGCTTTGCATTTATTATCTAACCTTCCAGCAACAAAATTAAAAAACAAAAGTTTCTAATTTGTGAACATTTTAAGAGAAAATTTTCGGATTTGGGATCTGTTTTCATCTTCATCTTCTTCTTTGGGGGTACTAGGGTTTTGTTGATTTATTCTCTTCCGTGAAATTCGTTTGATTTAAAAACCCATAAAAATCTTTAATTTTTAAGAAAATTTTAGTTTCTTGGTTCAGTGAAAGTTTCCGTTTTTAAAGGCTCTCTTGATCTGTTTCAAGATCTTATGGGCTAGAAGAAAAAAAAAAGTTATTTTTTTGTTACTCTTCTCTGTTAAATCTCTGACCCAGAAAAAAAGCTCTCTTGATTCTAAAGATTAATGCATTTTTCTCTGTGGAAGCAAATTCATCACTGTGCTGCTCTAATCTTAGATAAGAGTAAGAGCAGTAGTAGAAGAAGAAGAGATAATGATTCTGATTCAACAATCGATATCAGAAGAAAAGCTTCGAAATTGTATGAAGATAAGCTTAGAGAAGCTCTTGAAGAAGCATCTGAAAATGGTTCACTCTTTATTGAGAAACAAAATCAAAATCAAGAAGAAGAAGAAGAAGAAAGCTTAACTCGTTCTAGATCCTTAGCTAGACTAAACGCACAACGCGAATTTCTAAACGCAACCGCTTTAGCTGCAGAACGTGATTTCGAATCAGAAGAAGACATACCTAAGCTACTTGAAGCATTCAACAAGTTCATCACAATGTATCCAAAGTATGAAACATCAGAGAAAGTTGATCAATTAAGATCTAACGAGTATTCTCACTTATCTGATTCAATTACATGTCTTGATTACTGTGGATTTGGTTTGTTTTCATATGTTCAAACATTACATTATTGGGAATCTTGTACATTTAGTCTCTCTGAGATTACTGCTAATTTGAGTAATCATGCTCTGTATGGTGGAGCTGAGATTGGAACAGTGGAACATGATCTTAAGATTAAGATAATGGATTATCTTAATATCCCTGAGAGTGAATATGGTCTTGTGTTCACTGTAAGTAGAGGCTCTGCGTTTAAGCTACTTGCTGAATCATATCCATTTCATTCGAATAAACGGCTTTTAACAATGTTTGATCACGAAAGCCAATCGGTTAACTGGATGTCTCAAACTGCTAAAGAGAAAGGTGCAAAAGTTTATAATGCTTGGTTTAAATGGCCAACATTGAAGCTATGTTCAACTGATTTGAAGAAACGGTTATCTTATAAGAAAAGGAAGAAGAAAGATTCAGCAGTTGGTTTGTTTGTGTTTCCTGCTCAATCTAGAGTTACAGGTACTAAATACTCTTATCAATGGATGGCTTTAGCTCAACAGAATCATTGGCATGTGTTGCTTGATGCTGGCTCTTTAGGTCCTAAAGATATGGATTCACTCGGTTTATCGTTGTTTCGACCAGAGTTTATTATCACTTCATTCTACAAAGTATTTGGATATGATCCTACAGGTTTTGGTTGTTTATTGATTAAGAAGTCAGTGATGAGTAATCTACAAAGTCAATCTGGTAAAATAGGATCAGGAATAGTTAAGATCACACCTCAATATCCTTTATACCTTAGTGATTCTTCAATGGATGGATTAGTTGGTGATGAAACTGCAATTACAGAAACTCGTAAAGGAGCTAAGAAGCCGGTTTTTTCAGGTGCATACACTTCAGATCAAGTGAGAGATGTGTTTGAAACAGAGCTTTTAGAAGATAGTATCTCTGATAAAGATGGGACTACTAGTAGTACAATATTCGAAGAAGAAAATGAAAGTGTTTCGGTTGGCGAATTGATGAAAAGTCCAGCTTTTAGTGAAGATGAATCATCTGATAACTCTTTTTGGATTGATTTAGGTCAAAGTCCACTTGGATCTAATCACCATAAAATCGCATCTCCATTGCCACCATTTTGGTTTACTAGCAAAAGGCAATCACCAAAACCGGTAACAAAGAGTTATAACAGTCCAATGTATGATGGTAGTAAAGATGTACTCTCGTTTGATGCTGCGGTTATGTCAGTTACTCAAGAGATACAGGAAGAAAATGGCGGTTGTGGTGGCGGTTCTATTGTATCAAATGGCTCAAGCTCTAAGATTTCTTCAGAAATGAAAGAGAATGCGATTAGACGAGAAACCGAAGGTGAATTTAGGTTATTAGGGAGAAGAGGAACTGGTGGGAGGCTTATGAGTGTTGAAGATGAATATCCAAGTAGAGGAACACGAGTTTCTTCGTTCAATATGGATCAAGGTGAAGCTTCTTTAACTAGTTTATATGATGAAAGTGATGGTGAGAATCAAAATGAGGATGATTCAGGAAGAAAAGAACCAGAGATTGTTTGCGCACATATCGATCATGTGAATATGTTAGGTCTTAGTAAAACAACAACTAGACTCAGGTTTCTGATTAACTGGCTAGTGATCTCTTTGTTACAACTTAAAGTACCTGAATCAGGAAGTGAAGGTAGCAGCAATCTTGTGCAGATCTATGGCCCCAAGATCAAATACGAAAGAGGAGCAGCAGTTGCTTTCAATGTAAAAGATAAAAGCAAAGGCTTTATAAGTCCAGAGATTGTTCTAAAGCTAGCTGAAAGAGAAGGTATATCTCTTGGTATTGGCATCTTAAGTCATATACGGATAATGGATATACAGAGAAGTTATCGTCGTGGAGGAGGAGGCGGCGCTAGGATTAAAGAAGATAGCTCATTGCATCTGCAAAGAGAAGCTGGTAATAAGCGAAATGGGTTTGTGAGATTTGAAGTTGTTACAGCTTCTTTAAGCTTTTTAACAAACTTTGAAGATGTTTATAAACTATGGGCGTTTGTAGCCAAGTTCTTAAACCCTGGTTTTAGTAGAGAAGGTTCGCTACCAACTGTAATTGAAGAAGATGGAGAAGATACAGAGGCCTGATCATGAACATGACTCAAAAGAGGCTTTGATACTAACATCTTAGAGCTTGATCTTTGCTTACTGTGAATTGAGATTTGATATATAGTTCTTCGTTTTTTTTTTGAACATGTTTGGCCAAAGATTCCTCCTTTAGATAAAGTTCGGGTATTCGGTTCGGTTCCGGTTCTTCGGATCTTAAATTCTAATATTCAGTCCGGTTCCCATTTGATTCTTGTCGTTTCGGCTCTATGTTAAAAGAACCGGAAAATATCCAAAATTTTTTTTCAAAGTTGGATCTGGGTATTTCAGACTCGAAATACCGAAAAAATACTTGAAATTTTTGGTTCTAAATCGGTTACAAGTATTTGAGAATATCGAAAGATACCCAAAAAGAACTAATATATCCAAAGAAAAACTAAAATACCCGAAAATATAAAAACTACATGAAGAAAAACTAAAATAACTGAAGTATATAATAGGTATAAGTAAGTTTGGTATTAAGTTCTACCCATCGATTCTTAGTTTGGTTCCATTCCATTTCTACATGATATCCATAATTTTTCATCTCGTGAACCATCGCATAATTTGGGTGGAACCATAACTATTTTTTCAATTCTTCGGTTCTGGTTTTTTGCCCATTACTAAGAGAAACCTTGTTTTACACTGAAATTGGTCTGGGTAAATTGATTGTTAAAAATCTACGTATTACCATTTACAATAGAATCAATTTGAGAAGGAACTGGGATCATCAGTGCTGTACATGGAGTAATCACCAAAACAAATATTTGTTCTCTCTTCACTCCATTTTAGTATCTCCATAGCATACTTGAGTGATGAATCAACACTGTTTGGATCTAAACTCTTGCTTGAAGAAACAAACAGCTTTTTACCAGTCAATGAAGAGTAAAACCTCTTGAACTTAACCGCCATGTAATGGTACGCGAGCTGACCTAAACTGGGGTTACCATTGATGGAACGGTGACGACTGACCACTGGATTAAAGTCTTGGAACCATTCGCATCGTGTTAAAGGAACACTTTCTACTTTCTCTTCGAGAAGATCGGATTTGTTGAGTATCAAGAGGAAGTCCATTTGCTCAAAGATGGGATGAGTTATAATGCTTTCAAAGAGTTTCTTAGTGAGTAACATCTTGTTAGTTCCATCTTCTGAAAACTGGTCATAGTCTATCATCGAAACAGTGAACACAACCATTCCTACATCTTCAAACATATCTATCCATTTACAGTTTTCCGCTAGGCCTCTCGAAGGTACTCTTATTAACTGATACCTGAAGAAGGAAAAAGAGTCTTTAATGGACTTAGCTTGAATGTTTATAAAACAAAGAGAATAGAGAATCAGACTTACCTGAGCAAAGAATCATGATGATCAGAAGAAGGATCAAGATTCTCTTCAGATGAAGTCTGTGGAAATGAGAAATCAAGACAAGCTAGACCACTCGACAAAGTGACTCCTTCTGCATATAATATATCTAAATCTGATGGCTCGTAATCTGGTCTCAATACATCAATAGCCTGAAGAACACAAAATATCAGTTTCTTATAGTTCCATTCGCAGTGAGATCAAAAGGGATAATGGAGCGGTTATTACCCTTTCTAAGAAGTAGCTAGCGACACTAGGAAGGAGTCCTAGCTCGTTTCTTCGCTTGTATGTAGCTTGGATCGCTGCATCACTCCATAATTCTTCAACGAGTGGGGCATATTCACGAGTAGCCGCAGGGAAAATGACTCCGAGATTTCCAGCAGCCATAGTCTTTAACAACCAATCAGAAAACGCTTTAAGCCTTGGGCCAATAGTGTACAATGTATTGATACTGCTTTCAGCATCTCCTGTTAGAGTAGCTTCTTCTTCTTCAAACCGATCCCGTCCCTCAAGAAGCATACCGATATAACCATATACATTAGTTTGGATAATCACTTTTATATCTTCACGCTCTTCCTCCAAGAATGGTATGTCCTTGTAAAGGATCTTTGCCTGAAAAAAGAAACAGATCTCAGAATCTATGGATAATAATTTGTTTATACAAAGAAACTCATACCTGTTTGAATATTGTACTAGTTCCAGAACCTCTGCTTCCAACCAAAAGGATTTTCTGTAAAGTTGTATGCTCAAGATGGTCTAAAATGCTTCTGCTATTGGCACTGTAGAGTTGTTCACCAGAAGCATTCATAATCGATTTGGATGGAACAGGAAGTGACAATACAGCACAAAGTAACTTAGTCCCAGCCTTTCCCCATATGTATCCCTTTGTATTCTTCTGTCCTTCTTCTTGATACGATCCATCCTCATCCACCCAAAAATGAGGGTTACCCGCACATTGAACTCCTGCTAACTGCAGCATTCGTAGCTCAACTTTTGTGATTTCGCGGCCGTTTATAAAAACTTGAGTGTTTCCATTGCTAGCTTCTGGACTAATAGGACCTCCAACATTAAGATGTGGACTAATAATCTGATAAGGCTTCTCTCCTTCCTTTCCCCAAAGTCCAGAGACTTTATCATACCAATAGTCTCCTGGTTTTAGCTTCTTTGGAGGATTAGAGCAAGTTTGAAGTGTAACAAGCTCTTCAGGGTAAAGAGGTTGTCCATTTACATACACATACTCAGATGGTAACTGATTTGCTTCACAAAACTTCTCAGTCTTCATAATCTGTTTGACTTCTAAATCATTGAGTAGCCTCTTAAGCATCCTAGAGCATTTCCCTAAGTTCCCTCGCTTCGATTCATCAATAGGACAATCAATACAAGTAACACATTTCCTTCCTTGAGGCATAGACCCCATAGCTCTAAGAACACAGCTACTACAATACTTAGCATCACACACTAGACATATTTCCTTCTCTGTAAATCTACTACCTTTAAAACATCTGTAACAAGATCCTTTTTTGCCTTTAGTTTGAGGCTGTCTCTTAACTGGTAAAACTCGAATTCGCTTCTGATTACAATCTTCTTCTTCTTCTTCAAAACCATCATCAGAAGATATACCTAAGAAAGTAACTACTTGTTGCTTCTTAACATCTCCATTTGTTTCATCACTATTGCAATCTCCTGTTGTAACTCTTGAAGATGGATAATCAAAGCTTATTACTGATTCATTAGATGAATCTAAGCTCTCTTTCTCTTCTTTTGAACTAACTCTAGACTGATCAAAACTATCACAGAAATCAAGAGTTTGATGATTAACAGATTCAGATAACTCCCCGGAGCTACACAACTCACAAACCACACCATTTTCTTCTTCCTCAGGCGAAACAGTGGTTGAATCAGAGACTAATTCAAGTTCACTAGATCCACAATTGCCAATCACTGAGGTCGGAGAAACAACCGAAGAAGGAACAATCGAAAACTTCTTGCTCAATGGATCTACAGATAAAATCGGCTGAATCACAGGAAAAGACATGTTATCGGAGATACACACCGGAGAAACAACAGAAGCGACGGGGATTCTCTCAACGTTAATCGGAACAGCACGAGGTATATTATAAGATAATGGTGGACCATCGTATTCAACGGCGAACAAACATTCATCTTCTGGTTTCTTCTTCAATGGCATTTTTTCTCACCAAACCCTAAACTTCTTCTATTTTGCTTCAGAAGTAAGCAAAAAACACTGATACAGTAAACAAAGAACAAAAACTTTACAGCTTAACACAAAGAAGAGAAAGAAGAAGAGTATCAAATTTACATAATAATTTAGGGTTCTTGAAGAATCAGAGAAGAAAGAAAGAAAAAGCAAGTGGAGTAAAAAAGGAGAATGAGAAAAGAAGAAAAAAGATGAAGAAGCCACTAACTCGAATCTGGTGTGATAATTTTTTTGTTTTTCTTTTCACTTTTGATTTTTGTGTTTCTAATTCGAGGGAAAAATAAAATAAAAACAAAGAAAAGTGGGACCCATTGGTTTGTAAAGAAAAAAGGTGGGACCTATTAATATGGATTATGGACAAAAACGCAAATTGTCTTATTAGACGGTCCTAACGAGATTGGAATTTGAGCTGTCTCTTCACGTGGGGTCCATAAATAGTTATATTTCGTATGATTTAGTGGGCTTTGTTATTGTCCAAAATTTGAAATTTGTGTAAGCCCATTAGCCCACAGTAATCAGCTCATTATTTTTTTTCTTTTTTTTTTTTCTAAATCATACCCTTTATTGAAAAAAATCCAAAATGAATGAAATGAAACAGAGCCCAAAGGCAAAAGAACATAAAAGAGAAACCAAAAACTCTCAACAGAGCTAAATCATACTTTCAATTATACACCCTCTTCGTTCACCTTCCAACAAGCCTTTGAGCTAACCTGGAGCGCCCGTGGCCACATAAGATTGAGTACGGTGGTCTTGTACAACACTAAGGGCTATCTTATAAGCCCTCACATTACGCTTGTCCTTTTCATATTGGATGCACCATTGCGACTTAGATATTGTAAGCTGAAGAAGCGGATCCAAGAATCCCAGCCATGCCGGATGGTCATTAGGTTGGTGGAACGCTTTGATTAAATCCATGGATGAACAGCAAAAAACTACATTCTCTAAATGCAGATCATTCATACTTTGAAGAGCCCATTCCCAACTTTTAAACTTAGCTTCGATCAAAGACAACACGTTGGAGTAAGATCTTCGGCTATGGAAAAGAGTCTTACCTTCGTGATCCCTTACGATCCAAGCTGCCCCTGACATCGCTTTAGCCTCAGACCAAGCAAAGCTGAAGTTACACTTGAATTCACCTACTAAAGGAGTCTGCCAAGAAGAAGATGAAGCTAGTAGTGAAACCATTCTCGGAGGTTGCGTAGGCCTAACATTAGCTGTCGTCCATTGAATCATATTCGCCAAAGCCAAGTTGACTAACTCCACAGCTGTAGCATTCTTCCCTTCATATAAGCAATTGTTACGGTTCTTCCAGAGATGCCAAAGGATCCATGGAGGAGCTTCTCGAATTTCTGCAGGAAATCTGTTGTTTCGGGATAAAGAAAATAGGTGATCAAGGTTCGAAAAAACAGAGGAACTAAAACCATCTTGGGGATAAGGCATGTTAGCTACAGCCCAAACTTGTCTGGCAAAGGAGCATCCGGAGAAAAGGTGATTGATAGATTCTTTCTCATCACATAATAGGCAACCATCAGAAATGCTCATACCACGAGATTTCAATTTATCCGAAACTGCAAGACTACCATGTATAATTCGCCATACAAAATGTTGAATCTTAGAGGGACAAGCGAGCTTCCAAACCTCTTTAAACAAATCATTGATAAATGGCAGACATTCCACTTCAACATTAGTGTTTTGTGTTTAAATCTTCTACCCAAGGAATAAGCAGACTTCACCGAGAAACGACCATTTTTTCGTAATGCCAATAGAAAGCATCAGGACGGCTTACGATTGGTTTACGTTGGCAAATAATAGCTACATCTCGTGCATTAAAACGCGCTTGAAGCTTCCTGAAATCCCACGAACTCCCTGAAGCATTGATCAACACATGAACTTTTTCGGAAAAATCCACAATGGGAATGATGGGTGATGGACTGCGCAAACACCGATCCCAAAGCCATTGATCAGAGCAGATAAAGGTATCCAAACCATTTCCTATAATCTTCCCCAACCCCTTATGTAACATCTTTCGTCCATGTAATATACTACGCCAAATGTATGATGGTCTTTTACCTTCCACAACACTTAAGATAGACCCCGAAGGAAAGTACTGACTTTTAAAAACCCGAGTGAACAAGCTATGAGGCTCAGTAAGCATACGCCAAGATTGTTTAGCTAAAATAGCTTGATTAAAAACAGCGAGATCTCTAAAGCCTAAGCCACCAAGATGCTTCGGTAGAGCCATGATTTCCCATTTCAACTAATGAATCTTGCGGTTGGTCCCATCCGAGTTCCACCAAAAATCCATAATCACACTTGTGAGAGTTTTACATAGAGTAATTGGAAACTTAAAGCACGTCATAGCATAAACTGGCAAGGCCATCGCCATCGATTTTAAAAGAATCTCTTTCCCTCATAACGATAACTTCTTAGCATACCAACCCGTTAATCTGTTAGAGAGACTTTTTTTAATGAAGTTGAGAAGCTTAACCTTGGAACCGCTAAGACATTCCGGTAAGCCCAAGTATTTGTTGATGCCTCCTAAGTTCATAATTGTTGATACCAGGTTTAGCACCTGCTCCCAAAAGCCCATTTCGACATAAGG
>OVBE01000624.1:0-46913 GCA_900406425.1 Iberis pinnata | reverse complement strand
TTCGAGCTGGATTGAGCAGATTTCGAAGATGGAGAAACGAAGAACGTGGGTGTCGAGGGGAATTGTCGGTGGTTTTGGTCGGACTTGGTTAGGGAAATACATTTATTTTTTTTTTAATTTAATTGGAAGGAAAAAGAGAAGGGCAAAATCGTCCCTTCATTATTTCATTAATGAAGAAGGCCACAACAGATTATTTTGTCAACTTCATATTGTTTTTTAACCCAAAGGGCCACAAGAGATGTTTGTCCCTATACTTTTCTGTCAAAATTGTACTTTTTACTTTCCCACAATAAATGTAATTTTGTAGTTCTTGCCAAAACGTATTTATGTTTTTTTCTCTATAAAAAATGCAAATATATATTTTCCCATCAAAATTACAGTTCCCGTAAAATTTATTATTCATATTTTCTCAGAAAGAACCTAATAATCTAATTATTACTTTCCAAATTATCAATAGCTTTAAAAATATTATATTAGACATCCAAACAAAAATTTTGAAACAATTAGAAAAATATTATCTCAATTAGGATGCCCGTGGGGTGTTCGAAACCATAGGATAGTTGTTAATTTATCTCACCATATATTTTTCTTTAAAAAAAAAAAAAAAAACAAGCATACATCAGGTTCAGTTCGGACCGAGGTAGAATAGGATAAAAATATCCAGATTAATATCCGTAGTTATGGGAAATGGTTCAAAGCAAGTTTCTAGTACGATTACCCTTGGTATTCTTATGAGTCACATATGCTAAACTGGCTCACAAGTCACAACAGTTATGGCTACCTCTATCGCCTAAGTGCATCTGGCAAAGAGATTTTCCCTAATTACCTCTCTCATATGAAGTATTTTTCTTTTCCTTTTCTTATTTAGAGCGACAAGCTTCATAAGCTCATAGCTACTCTACCTCAAAGATGTGGAAAATGCTTAATAATGTAGTAGTTTTCATGCGACAAACACGAGTGGAAGGAGCAAGTATGCAAACTAAAACACACGAGACGGGAAGTTAACGAGCTGTTAATTCTAGGTCGATCAAGTATCTAGATATATATATAGGACTACCTCAAAAACTGGATCAAGTATATACATAAGAAATCATCAACGCAACTTTCATGTTTACAATCCATCATTTCACTCTAACTCTTCCAAGGCGGTTGACATTGGACTATGCATAAGCTGAGCGCATTTGAAGTGAAATGGACGATCTAAGGAAGCATATGTAACATACAGTTCGTGCATTCATTACAAGAAATGTAAGTAATAACAAGATTAGAAGATAGCGCTCATGACAGCTTTGCTATTATATACTGATATATATTTTTTGCATATCGTTTGGATTTTTAAAATGCTATATTGGACTAAAATTTGACTAGGGTTCACTCATTATATTTTAAGCCTTCAGAATCCGCCGACTATTCGGAGGAACCTTCAAAACTAGCGCCTCAAATCTCTTTCATCCCCTTATAGTCAAGAAGAGATTCTTCGCACTAACACATTAAACCTTCAAACTATACACTTTTACAAAACAAACCTTGAAACTCCTAACTTTTTATGCAAGTCATGACGAGGCATGATGACTATGCCATGTCAACATGCCACGCTAGAAATATGGTGATTTGGCGTGAGACATGTCATGTCATCTCACCACGCCATCATTTAAAAGACTATAAGAAATTAAAAAATTATAAATTATTAAAAAATAATATAAAGAGATAAATAAAAAATTTTAAGTTATAAAATATATTTAAAAATTAAAAACATAAATAAAATATCTAGAAATGTACATGTGAACTATTGAAAATTTAATTAATTGAATCGAATCTTCTATTTTCTTAAAAATTCAAAATGATTCAAAATTATTTAGAAATCATACTTTGTAGGTTCAAATATTTTATGTAATTTCATGAATTTTTAATATTCAAAATTGAACTGAACTATATATGCCTTTAATATCAATTCATAATCAAAAAAAGTTTACGCAAATTCATATAATTATAAAAAAATATAAACCTTAAGATTAATATTTATAGAATAGAAAATCTGATTCAACCTTTTAAATTTTCAATAATTTAATGTATATTTTTAGATATTTTATTTATATTCTATATATTTTAACTTTTCAAATATTTTTTAAATATATATTATATTATAAAAAAATTATTTATTTTTAAAAAGAAATTAATGCTGACGTGGCGTTATGACATGGCATGTCATTGCACCATATCACCACTTTCTGACATGACATGCCAACTTGGCATTAATATGCATCTCATCATATTTCGTCACGACGTGCGTAAAAGTAAAGAGTTTCCGGGTTTGTTTTGTAAAAATTTGTAGTTTGAAGATTTAAAGTATTAGTGCAAAATTGTCAAGGTTTAAAGTGTTAAAAGTTATACTTTCGAGATTAAAAATGTGGTTTTCCCGTTATGTATATCTATCCGCTTTTACCCCTACAAATTTACTAATTCCAGAGATTTTTCAGGTCAATGTAGAGAAAATGGTAGGAATGTTACCTCTCCACCTCGTTGGAGTGTTGATAACTTATGATAAAGATGAAAATGGTCGGAATTATCATATTCTTGAATACATTTTGTGACTTAACATCTCTCCACCCTACACGTGACTTCGTGATAAGGTTCCATCGTTGATATGTTGTCTAAAACAGAATTGGACTTTGTAACAATGTGAATGTGTTTTATTGCTGAATTTCTTGATTATGTTAAATTATCAGCACATATCTTCATATGTTTGATTAGGTAATAGAAAAGTTCTGCCTCGATACTAGGTTAATTTGTCACATATACATTTACTATAAAAAATTATTATCTGTTTTGAAAATTTGCTAATGTTGGTCTTCTTCTTTACATGAGCTATGTGGCAAATGTGGTGTTCTTATGCTAGCTTAAACTATATTGTCACTAGCGAATATTGAAAGCTAAAAGAAGAAGAGAAAGATTGACACAAAGAACCGGCTACATAGATGCATTTTATTAAGACTGATTTTCATTCATATTAGGTTAAATTTTACAAAAGTTTTGAGTCACTTATATACTCGAAAGAGTGAGTAAAAGACAAACGAAAATGATGACTCAAATACACGACAAAGATGAGTAACGGTTATAAAGAGGAATATTGAAATTGCTGGCAAGGACAGATGATGACTTTGCAGAAGTTTGCTGAAGAGTGAAAGCCTCTGGATGCTTTAGAGATTTAGGAGTGATCTTGTGAGCTGATGTTGAATGGACCAAAGAAGTGAGCTTGGGCTCATTTTTATCATTCTTCTTATGATTTATATCCTCCCTCAAACTTGTGGTGGGATTGTCTATAACACCAAATTTGAATTAAAGTTATGTAAAAAAGATGCAAAAGGCCGTGATTTTTTGAATATGTCTGCAAGTTGCTGAGATTATGAGACTTGCTTCACTTCTAAAGTCCCAAGGGCCACTCTCTCTCTCTCTCTCTCGCACATATTGATAATTAGTATCAAAATGTTTTGATCTTTTGTGCAATGTTGGAGTCGCTGAGAGATAGATTGTTGAGATGTTATCATAATATAGTTCATGAGCAGTTTGTTGTGAGAGTTCAAGATATTTCATGAGTAGCTGAATCCAAGTTATTTCTGTTGCTGCTTAGATAAGGCTCTATACTGCCTCTATTCTGGATCTTGAAATTGCACTTTGCTTCTTAGCTGACCAAGAGATGATGTTTGAGCCAAGGAAGGAGCAGAGGCCACTGGTTGATATTCTAGTTTCTCCACAACCTGCCCAGTCACGTCACTGTAGGCTCTAAGTGTTGAATTTGTCTAAGATGTAAATGAAAGTCTCATTGTAAGTGTGCCTTTCAAGTGTCTCATAATCCTCTTTAGATTGGTAAAATCAGCCACTGTTTGAGCATGCATTTTCTGGCAAACATAATTCACTGATAATTGAATATCTGGTGTGGTTAAAATTAAATACTACAGTTTTCCGGCCAAGCTTCTAAAATAAGTTGGATTGGAGAAGAGAACATCTTGATCTTGAACTTTATGTAGCTACAGAGGTAATAGAGTTGCAATTGGAGCGTAGTCTACCATTCCAGCAACATTAAGTAGTTCTGTTAAGTACCTTGTTGACACAGAAACATACCATCAGTCTCATATGCAACTTGAATTCTTAAAAAATAATGTAATCTACCCATGTCCTTCATCTTGAATATTGTTCTCAAATTTGCAATAAATGTATGCAGTTGTTGTTTGTTGTTCCTTGTTAAGACGATATCATCAACATACAGTAACAACATCATTGTGTTTTGCTGTTTTTTATAAGTAAGCAATGATGGATCAGCCTTGCTGAAGATAAAGCCAAATTCAATTAAATAATTATTGAATTTATCAAACCAGGCTCTAGGAGCAAGTTTTAAACCATATAGAGCCTTTCTCAAATAGCATACATGTTCATGATGAGTACTATGAATAAAACCTGATGGCTGATGCATATAGACATTTTTGCAAGTTCACCATGTAGAAAAGCATTTTTGACATCAAGATGTCTTAATTCCCATTTTATTACAGTAGCAATGTTAAGAACTAAACAATTGTAGCTATTTTAACCACAATACTGTATGTTTTAACAAAATCTATTCCCTCTTCTTGTAAAAAAAACCTTTGGCTACTAAGCGAGCTTTAAGCTTATCTAGACTACCATATGCTATGAGTTTGGTTTTATAGACCCACTTGCAATCTAAGATATTCATAGATGGCTTTGGTGGTACTAGGTCTCATGTGTGTGTCTCTTTGACTGTATCTATTTCTTTTTGCATAGCTTGTTTCCATCCTGGATGTTTAAATATGACTTTATAGATTTTGGTTCAACATGAATGTGAGTAATTTCTGTAGATATAGCATATTTAGGATGTGGTTTGTGAATGCTTGACTTGCCTCTGGAAGTCATTGAGTGTGTATTATGATTGGTACTTATATGAACCAGAAGTGGAAAATCAGCAAGGGACAATGTGAAAGTTCTAGATGATGATTCATGTAAGGATTCTAGTGATGTTGAACTTCCAGATGAGCTGTAGAGTCTGACATTATTTGAGGAGAAGCCAAAGCTTGTGGAGAATCAAGAGTTTCTTCATTTGATACAGTTTTCTCTTATTCAGTAGAATTTAAATCAAGCAAGTCTTGATACAACTCATGTTATTGAGTAATCTGGGTTGGCTCATGAATAAGTTGAATTCCCTGAGTAGGAACTACAAGTCGAGGCATAAATTCCGGTTCAACAGGAAGTGACTCAGTTTGTGTTGGTTCATAAGGTCTTATTGAAAAACCAAATTTCCCGACTGAATGCAGAGTAGTGTTGGAAGCTTGTAGTAGATGTTGATAGTCAGTCTGAAATGGGAATTGCAGCTCATCAAAAATGACATGTCTTCTAATGTAGACTCTTCCTATTGGTGGATAAACACATATGTAACCTGTTAACTTTTCATTAAAATCCAAGAAGACACACTTTAAAGATCTTGGATCAAACTTTTTTTGAGCATATGGACGAAGAGAAGGGTAACACGCACACCCAAAGGTTCTAATAGAGGTGTACAGTGGTGTCTTTCCAAACAGTGTTTCATATGGGCTCATAGCTTGTGATGATACTGATGTTGGCAGAAGATTTTTAAGAAAATTTGATGTGAAGTATGGTTTAACCCAATATGTTCGTGGAACATGGCTTTCAAACATCATGGCCAAGCTTAATTCAGTCAAATGTTTGTGGTGTGTGAGGGCATGAGACTAATTTTTTAATGACTGATGTTGCAAGATGATAAAGAAATGATTTGCTACAGAATTAACTACCACCATCACATTGAAAGAGATTGATTCTTTGACAAATCAGATTTTTCACAAGACTTTGAAATGTTTTAAAACAATAAAGAAATCATATTTGTGTTTTAAAGGATAGAACCAACTGAATCTTGAAAAATGATCAATGAGAACCACATAATATCTGAATCTTTGAACAGATAAAACAAGTGATGAACCCAGAGATCACAGTGAACTTTCTCAAGTAGTCTAGTTGCAAGAAAAGTAGAAGAGAGAAATGGAAGTCCTAATTGGCAAGAGTTACACAATCGAGATTCAGATTTATTTATCAACACATACTTTCTTTTAGACCGTAGTTAAAGAACTTCATTGTGAGGATGCCCCAATCTCATGTGTCATACTTCTGCACTAGCCACTTGTTTTCGTGTAGAATAAAAGGCCAGGAATTGAGGATTCTCTATCGGATATAGTCCATTATTTCTGCTGCCCTGAGTCAGTATTTGTTTTGTTCTTTTATCCTTAATTTTCACACGATTAGAGTAAAACACAAATTTACAGGGATAATCATTTGTGAGCTTAGACACAAAAACCAGATTTTTAGTGATTTTAGGACAGACTAAGACATCTGAGAGAGGTAGTGTACCTGATAAGTTTTGTAAAGCAATGGACCCTATGTGAGTGATAGGGAGGAAATCAACATTCCCTACCATGACAGCATCATTTCCTCCATAAGGTTGAGAGTTTTGAAGATTTTGAGATGAGTGTGTAATATGTGTAGAAGCACTTGTATCAGGATACCATTCATTTCCATTGTGTTTATGATCATTTAGTCTTATAGCAGTGAGAGCTTGGGGAAGATTTTCAGTCTGATAAGAATGGTCAAAGCGTTTCCAGCATTGCAAAGCACCATGTCCAAAGCATTTGCAGATTTGACAATTGGGTCTTGAGTCTTGGTTAGCTGAAATAGAAGACTCATTTCCTTCAGATGAGTTGATTTGCTGATGTAATCCTCTTCTTCTAGTGGAATAGGCTCCTCTTCCTCTGTTACCACGAGAGTCGCTAGATCCTCTGCCTCTGTTTGAATATCATGAGTAGTTTTCTGCCATAAATGCAAGATGAGGTATCATAGACTGTGAAGAGTTTTCATAGGCTTGGATCTTATCATCAAAGCCACTTAGCCGAGAAATATCATCTTCATAAGAAGGTCCAGGTTGAGTATTTATTAAGTTTTCTAACACAATTGTTATTGCTTCATAGTCTTTACCCAAACCATTTAAAACTCCAAAGATATGTTGTGTTCCGAGACATGATGTCCAATAGAGCTCAGAGTGTCACAAATGGCTTTGTATTCTCTGAGGTACTTTGTCATGGTCTTTTTTTTGCTTAGTGAGATTATGAAGTTTCCTTTAAAGCTCAAAGAGGCGTGAAGCAGAAACTATGTTGAATTGTGTGGCTAAGGCAGAACAAACTTCATGTGAGGAACGCATATGATAAACCTCACTGAGAATGTCTTCTGATAATGAACCAAGGAGCCATTCTCTGACCATTTGGTCATATTGATACCATAGTTCATATCTTGGATTATCCGTCATAGTGTTTTCTTCTTCTGTTGCAGTAGTGATGGTTTTATCAGGGCTTCCAGTGGTGCCAGTGTATAGCCAAACAGCTTTTGCCTAGAGAGAAAAAAACTCAAACTGAATTTTCTATAGAAGGTAGTTTTTGTTGGTGAGTTTGAGTGTAACACACTGAGTTATACTCAGCTGTGGGAGAGATTCATCCATGGATGCTTAACCTAAAGCTCTGATACCATGAAAGCTGAAAGAAGAAGAAAAAGGTTGAAATAGAGAAGCGGCTACAAAGATGCATTTCATCAAGACTGATTTTCATTCATATTAGGTTAAACATTACAAAGATTTTGAGTGAGTTATATACTCAAAAGAGTGAGTAAAAGACAAACGAAAATGATGACTCAAATACATGACAAAGATGAGTAACAGTTATAAAGAGGAATCTTGGAATTGCGGGCAAGGACAGATGATGACTCTGCAGAAATTTGTTGAAGAATGAAAGCCTCTGAATGCTTTAGAGGTTTAGGAGTGATCTTGTGATCTGAGGTTGAATGGGCAAAAGAAGTGAGCTTAGGCTCATTCTTCTCACTCTTCTTATGCTTTATAGTTATATCTAGAATAAAAATCAAAGTCTTTTCAATAATATTGCATGTTCTTGCAGTTGCAGCATATGTTTGAGGTAAGTCACACCAAGAGGCTTTGGCTAAAACTATTGCCTCTCAAGTAAGTCATACAGCGTTAAAATCTATAAAATGTATTCCTCTTTAATTCGTAATATCAAATATTCCTACTAAATGTGTAATTAGGGTCGAGAATTTATATTTTAGAGTTTCGAATTAATCCCCAAACCCTGACCAAAAACTATGGGTGAAAATAGTTGCACACAAAAACAATTAGTGGGATAGAATTAAAAAATGATGGTGGAATAAATACTAGAGGAAAGTTGGTAGTTACCTTCCTCTACAAATTTGTAGAGGAATATTTTTTGGTGGAATTGTGTTTTTTCCACTTGGTTCCTCTATAGCAAAATTTTGACAAATGGTTAAATTATAGAGGAATATCATGGAGTTGATGTTTTCCTCTAGTTTTATTCCTCTAAACTACAATCCATTTGCGCCCTATATGTTTTATTTAATAATACAAAGAAGTATGTTTGATAATCATTATTGTAACAATTGTTTTATCTTGTAACAAATTGTTAATTATATTTTAATTGTGAAAATAAAATTCGGATATTAAAGGATTTTAAATTTGAAATGGAAAATTTAAATTGAGATTCAAAATAAAAATATTAATTTAATTTGTAAGATATACTGTTATATATACAACGGTACATATAATATGCTATATAGAAAGAAAAATCAATCTATGAATATAGGTTTTAATAACTATCATATGCAATTATAAAAATTAACAATTGAAATGTATTAACAATAACGCATATCAAATCTGCTATCTTATGTATCTGATATATTATAGTAAACATTGTCATAACTTTTTCTACAACATTATGAAACTTTAACATGGTGTTTATTGGACTCTATCAATATAATTACATTTCTTGTAGTGATTTAATGGAAAGAATATGAAAATACACCAACAAAGATAAAGGGGGTGTATTAAAACAAAAATTTTATATGATTTGAAGTGATTTGGATTTTAGTGAGTTTTTAGGTGAATTAAGAAATTCATGTGATTTGTTTTAAAATTTTCTACACTTCCACCTAAAACCATGGGATTTGAGATTTTGTATTTTTAACTAAGAAAACCCACTGAGATACCATCAAATCACCAGAAATTCACAGCTTAAAATATTTCCAATATCAGTGGATTTCATGAGACTTTTAAAAATTATTAATTCAATAACAATGAATTTCACGAGACATTTTAAAATTCATGTTTGGATAACAGTGAATTTGTCAATTTAACATAAATCCTTCCAAATTCCACATTCAATACATCCTAGCAAAAGGGTTTTTAGGATATATCATTTTATAGGCAGTGAAGATTCTTCTCATGATCATGATCATGATTATGATTATAATTATAATTACAATTACAATCTTGAGGTTGTTATGGAGTGAGGATGGAGGAGAAGAGAAAATGAATTATCCACAATCATAGGGCTTGAATGGAGATACACTATTTAATCAACACGGGACGTTTTTTTATCCAAAATGTTATGCTACCAATCAGCATATGATCTACAATTTGCGGTGCGTTTAATATTAAAAAATTAAAATAAGATGTGATGCAAAGTTTTTTGATCCGCTACAGTAATACGGTTGTGTTATGGTGTGCTTTGTTTTGTTTCTGCAGTTTTTACATGTTATAATATTTTATTATTCAAAAAGATTATATAAAATGCACTACTTCATGCAACTAAAATGATACAAAAAGACATGTGAGTATGTTCTTACTTAGTTTTTATGTAAGGTGTTATTTAATTTTCTTTATTAAACTAAAGTGAATGTTATGAATTTTATCATTTAAAATAAGTGAAATCTAAATTTTCAAAAGTAACTTCTAAATCCACTACAACATCTATTTATTAAATTTAAAATTTTAATATATCACAAATTTAAAATAGATTCAAAACATTTAGTAGTGGATTTAGAATAATCGGGAGTGTGTTTTGAATCTATTTTAAATTTGTGATATATATTAAAATTTTAAATTTAATAAATAGATAATGTAGTGGATCTAAAATAGATTCAAAACACACTCCCGATTATCAGAGTGTAGTATTTTTGGAAATAAAATATTTTTAATGATATTTTTAGAATAATTGATTGTATGGTATTGTGAAATATAAACATCCAACACCGCTAATTTAGGAATATACAAGGGAGTTCAACCCATGATAGTTGAGTTGTGATGTTCAAGAGTCAGAAGAGCAAACTATATTACATTTTTAAATGATAAGATCACATCTAAGGTTCAACTGCAAATTTTATAGAATCTTGCTGACATGAAGATGATTGTTATTAAGGTGGACATCATGTCAAAAAGGGAAGGAAGCAATACACTAGACCTTACAATTTAGGCTTCTCTTATAATCCAAAGCTAGATGTTAAAGGTGAATTGAGCAAAATAAAGCTAGAAGGTTGATGCGGAGGCTAAAATTGCACCTAGACACTTTACTTAGGAGAAGATGTGCTTCAAGTGCCACGTATCTTTAAAAAAACCATGAAAAAGTTGTAACTCTCTCAAAGCTCCTGGATAGTTTTATTTTCAAACCGACAGTTTAGACCGTAATCTTCCGGATCTTTTTTATTCTTGTCCTTTTAACACTTGTGAGCTTTCCTAAACATCTTTGATTCTCATAAGTTTAAATCCAAGCCTCAAGCACCCAAAAATGATTCAAAACATGCACATATGTAAATTTTAGACTCTAAAATGTCAAACCCATGAAATTGGGACCTAAATGCTTTTAAAAACTACAAAAATATATAAAATATGAACAACTAATACATAAAATAATATATGAGTGGATAATCTCCCCTAGACTTTTCTTTTGCTTGTCCTCAAGCAAAGAATTATTAATCCGGATAAGAGGTTTTGAGGGTTAGGGTCTCAAAGCTCAGTTGAGATGTCAAAAGCTAACTTGAACCTTAGAGAGTTAAACCATTGCGATCAACAAGCAGAAAACTACTTTAATCGTTGATCATACACGACATTTCAATACAAATATAGACCCAAGACCTTACCATCCCACAAGGTTTAATGTCTATGATTTCTCTACATTCATTACATAGCTTATGAAATCTTTAACATGGTAAATCCTTCAAGACTCATTTATCTAGATAAAGGGCTATGTAATGTCACTATAGGTGGTTTCTCTTTTCACTCAAATTTTGGTGATTACCCTCAAAAACGTGTAATGCTAGTCATCGATCAAAAGAAGGAGATACAAAGAACAATTTATTCATATAAGTTAGTTCTTCCATTTCTACCAACAAGTGCAAGACAATGAATCACGAATGTTCTTTAAAGATGGTTTCATTCTGATTAAAAATTAAAAGAAAAATGGTTTCAAGCTGGAAATAGATCATTTTAATGTTGCTTTTTAAATCATATCGGATTTGTAAACGGAAGCAAAGGTAAGATCTCGTTTACTTTGTTAGTAATTTATTTGATCAATAAGTTTAACATCTTAAGAAACAAACAAACAAAAAATAAAAAGAATAGATTAAGTTGTACTAATTTCTACGTGTAAGAAAAGGGAACGAGTCACATGGAGTTCCAAAATAGGTAAGGACTCCATAAATAGACAAGATCCCTAGTTTCAAGCAGTAAGCTTACCCATAAAGTCAGATCTGTCACATGTCATTTAGATTTCAGAAAAAGAAAGAGATGACCGAGGAGAGCCCAGAAGAAGATCATGAAACAAATCCAGGAAGTCCTCCTTTAAAGAACAACAACAACAACAAAGAACAAGACCGGTTTCTTCCCATTGCTAATGTTGGAAGAATCATGAAGAAAGTTCTTCCAACTAACGGTAAGATCTCAAAAGACGCTAAAGAAACCGTTCAAGAATGTGTATCAGAGTTCATAAGTTTTGTAACTGGTGAAGCTTCTGATAAGTGTCAAAGAGAGAAGAGGAAAACCATCAACGGAGATGACATCATATGGGCTATTACAACTCTCGGTTTTGAAGATTATGTTGCTCCATTGAAGGTCTACCTCGGAAAATACCGAGAAACCGAGGGAGACAAAGTAAACAGCCCAAAACAAAAACAACAACAACAACAGAATCATCACTTTCATCAGTTCCAAGAACAAGACCATAACAACAGCATTTCATGTACTAGTTACATCTCTCATCATCATAATCCATCTCCATTCTTACCCGCCGCCGAGCAGCAACCTTTTCCCAATCATCCTTTTTCTCCAAAGTTTCCGCAACAACATGATAACATTGATTCCATTGGACAATGGTGTGACTGAGACCTTGCCATACACATTAGATACTTTCTTCTTGATATTTTCAGTTAGGGATGTTAAAACGGGTCAACCCGGGCCGCTTAGGCTCGACCCGTTTGTAATCCAGCCCGTTTATGGTTGGTCCATTCTGGCCCGTTAAAAGGATAATCCGTTTACAGCCCGTTTGTAGATTGGCCCGCGGGCTATATTGAGCTTGTCGAACTCGTTTAATTTTTTTTTTAACTGATTTTTTCAAAAGACATTTTTAGTATATGAATAATTATTTTATAATCTAAATTTAATAATATAATTATTTTTTGTTTTAAATTTTATAACCAACTTGTATAATGAAAAAATGTAACCATCGAACTCTAGTTAAAAGAAAAAAATGTAGAAATGAATTTTTAACTCCTTGATGAATATTATTTCATCGTTTTATTTATGTAATTAAGGAATGATTCTAAAATATAGTTTGTAAGTGAGTCACAAACAAGTTCAATAGTTTAGCTTGTGTAACTTGTTTATGGTTCATCTTCGTCAATACGTTAGAGAATAATGCAAACTTAACTTAATCAAAATACAAAATATTAGTTTAGTTCAACATTTAGGTTAAACTGTAAATCTAAGCATGATAGTTTAATTGTAGATAGAACAAAATACAGAATATTAGTTTAGTTCAACATTTAGGTTTTTTCAAAAAAATAAACTAAAAACGACATATTCGAATTTCAAGATCTTGAACCTCTTACTCCTGAACTACTCGCCATCTTTCTAGCATCTTTACTTCTGGTTCCACCGTTATCTTGAACATCTTCTATGTACTCATAATTTAAAAATGAATTAATTTTAAAAAATCAAGTAACATAAAATGAGATTTGTAGCTTTACTTTCATAATCCGGAAAACCACGCAACCAAATGCGGGTGCAAAATAAAGCCTGAACATTCTCTTGGTGTAAACGGTTTCTATATGGAGTTAACATCCGAGATCCAATGCTGAATGACGATTTTGATGCGACAGTTGTGATAGGAATGATGAGTACATCCCGTGCCAGCGAAGCTAAATCCCCAAACCGATGTTGGTTATCTCTCCAAAATTCTAAAACATCTAAATTTGGAAATGATGCTCTCTCTAATCTCCGTTCCTCCAAATAGATATTTAGAAGTGTCTTTGCATTGTCCACACCATCATCACTACTTCTTTCTAATTCGAAAAGATCATACATTTTATTTACAATTTCGAGTAATCTCATAAAGAAGCAAATCAAAGTCCATCACTAGCAGTTACAAATCTCCAAACTTTTGAGCAATTTAGACAAATACTTACATTGTCATAATCGTCTTCAAGTGGAGATTCAGTAACCAATTCATGTGCAATTTGACTACTGGAAACCCTTGAACTTGAACTTGTATGAGATCTAGAATGATAATCTTCGTAAAGTGAAGTCAAGTTCTTAAGTTCTTCCAATTTCTCTTTGGAAGTAAATGGATCCACATATTCAAAAGCTTTTTCAAGCTTCTTCAACTTTAGCCTTGGATCTAAAACAACTTCCATAGCCAAAATCATATTATACTCTTTCCAATACTTATCAAACTTTTGCATCATCTTCTCAGCCATTGTTTTCAAAGCATCATCATCACATACAGCAAATTTCTTTAACAGCAACTGAATCCGCCATAGTTGTGTAAAATACACCTTAGATGTTGGGTATTTCGAACCGGAGAAATGAGTAGTGATAACACTAAACGGCTTTAGAAATTCACAATTTTTTCTTTACGGTTCCACTCATCCTCATAAGGGAGTGTCTTATAGTTCGTGTCGAACGATGCCATGCTAACTAACGCTTTCCTAAACTTCAATGCTCTAACAAGCATTTCATAGGTAGAATTCCATCGAGTAGGAACATCGAGCGATAAACCAGCTCCACTATCAATTCCTACACGCACTACACATGTAGTAAAAGCTTCCTTCCTCGACTGAGATGCTTTCACAAATCTAACACTCTCTCGAATGTTATGCAAAACACCTTTTGCCAGCTCTAGACCGTCTTTGACAATTAGGTTCAAAATGTGAGCACAACATCTCACATGCATAAACTTGCCATCACACACAAGCTACTTCCACTTATCATATGAAGTTTCCCTTTAAGTCTCCTCTGCATACTATCGTTGTCAGTGGCATTGTCCAACGTAATAGAAAACACTTTTTTCTAAACCCCATTCTTTCAAACACTCAAAATCTTCTTAGCAATTTCTTCACCGGTATGTAGAGAGTTCAACTCACAAAAAGCTAAAATCTTGTTGTTTAAGCACCAATTATCATCAATGAAGTGAGCAGTTAAACAAATATAACCCGTAACATGGCACGAGCTAGCCACAAATCAGAAGTAAAGCATACTCGAGATGCTTTGAGAAAACCTCTTTCAACTTTTCTTTCTCTTTTTCATATCTCTTGAACACAACAGCTCCAGCATTTTTCCTACACATGGGTTGGCAATCTGGATTGAGATATTTATCTCTTTCTCTAACCTTCTCATACTCAACATAGCTAAATGGTAGATCATTGTAGATAATTATTTCACTAGTCATCTCTCGATCTACCATATGACCATACTTAGGCTTTTCTAATTTCTTAGGCTTCTATGGACACTTTTCCAAATGGCGACTCATGGTTTTTGTGCCATGTGTCTTAGTGTTGGTGATTAACTTTATACCACAATGTTAGCACTGACCCCTTTCTTTACCATCTGCTTCAATTCCCACAGACACAAAATCATTCTAAACATGAGAAGTTAGTTTTCGCTTACGTGTCACTTGAGTTGGTTGAGTTTCACTATGAGTTGGTTCTTGCACTTTCGTTTTGGTTCTCATCAATTTCATTGTCTTCATTTAAAGCATTATCCCCCTCATTCATATCCATATACTCATTTTGTGCATTAAGAAATTCCATTGTTTGTAGAGTTTGAGAATCTATAATTCATACTGTCATTACAAAAAAAAAGAAACACATCATGTTTTGATATAACAAACAACTAAAATTATATCACAACTCTGCAGCAAACACATCATGTTGTGTTCAAACGAATTAAACACTCAACAAAACACCACGAAAGGTACTGTCCTAGAGAGGTTTAAAGGAGATCAAAACATGCTTCATCATTTTTGGTTGTGAGATTCTATCTAATACAATGTTTCTGTGTAAAACTACATTATGTACCATATTGAGTTGTATAATCACACCAATAATCTGTTTAATGACCAATGTCAAGTAGCATAAGGCAATAGATTCAACAACTTAGGGTTTACTCGACAAATTTTTGGGAATAATGTGACCTAAACTCAATTTGGGTCTCTCTAATCATCAAGAGAATTAATACCTAAGTAGTGACACTGTGAGGTAGCATAAGCCAATAGATTCAACAAATTAAGGTTTAATCTACCAAATTTGGGATTACTAAAATTATACCACTAAAATTATATCACAACTCTGCAGCAAACAAGAAGCTTTCAAGATTTTACTAATAGTGTTCATAAGAATCGTTCAAGAGAGCAAAACCAAATTTGAAAAAACAGAAGAGCTTCAAATATTCAAGAGAGCAAAACCCTTAACCTTGAGACCAATGTGAGCTCCTCCTTTGTCTCTCGTATATTGGCCAGAGATCAGAGAGAACGGCATTCTGAAGCTCACTTGGAGATCGGAGAGAAGGAAGACAGCGAGAATAGAAAGAAAACAAACGAAAAACGGCAAGAACTTTAAAATTTTACCAACCTAAAACATCTATACG
Organism: Iberis pinnata; assembly: GCA_900406425.1. Lineage (NCBI taxonomy): Eukaryota > Viridiplantae > Streptophyta > Magnoliopsida > Brassicales > Brassicaceae > Iberis > Iberis pinnata. The sequence continues at coordinate 30,853 of OVBE01000624.1, read as the reverse complement.
ACGTTGTTTTGCATTAAAAAATATAAAAAAATTTTAGTAACGGGTTAGACCGTTAAACCCGTAGATCTAAACGGGTCAGCCCGTTTGAAACCCATTTTTTTTTTAATTGGATGGGTTACAAACTTGAAAATGTGGTACTAGCCTGTTTACGCCCGCGGGCTCTCGGCCCGTTTAAACATCCCTATTTTCAGTATACCCATGTTATGTTTTTGTGCAACAAAATATTTCTCGATATATTTATTGTTTTTCGAATGAATCACACCAGACTTGATTTAAGAGAATGCAGCAGCTATGAATCTGAAAGGAAATTATTAATTATTAATTTTTACATATAAAAATAAAAGGAAGAGAGTAGACTTATTCATATCTTGGAAACCAGATTTAGTCGTCTCTGTAGACTAAAGTCGGGTACTCTGGACTCCACATGTTGTTTTCCACATATTCCATTATCTCCTCCTGTACAGTACACAATGACTCGTCAATTCTCTACAGGTAATACTATTTTTTAGGAAAGGGCATTCGATTTTTATTTTTTTGCCGAATTGAACCAAATATAATTTCGGTTTGGTTTGGTTCGATTCAGTTTGGCACTCGGTTTTCATTTTTAAAGTTCGGTTTTTCAGTTCAAAAGTCTTAATTTCAGTTAAAATTTTAGTTAATTTTCGGTTTATTCGTTCCGGTTTATTCAATTAAATTTATGAAATTCGATTCGGGTCAGTTTTATTTGATTAATATAGTATAAAATAAAATTATTGCCGAACCGAACCGAAAAACGAACTAAATTAAAAAGTTCACCGAATCAAACCGAATTAAATTCGGTTTGGTTAAAATGCCCAGCCGTACTATTTTTGTTCCTATCATATAAACCAAACTCGATATACTTTTTACACCAAAATACACAATTTGATCACCAGAAGCCTCAAACGCACTATAGAGCCAGTCATGAGCTGAATTTACCTCATTAAGCTTTTGGAGAACTCGAGCATCCATTTCCCTATATCCACCAGCCAAATCCTCTTCAATAGCTTCTTTAATCACTGCAGCTGCTATTCTTTTCGTTATGTCTCGTATCCTGCAATTTCAATTCCACAGCACATAATATCTCTATTACACCCTTCCCTCTTATGTAACACTTGAAATGATTCTTACCTTGATATCGGAGGGTATATAATCCCCTTTAGCACTTCTTCCTCGCTCATGTATGCTGCTAAGCTGCAATTGATAAGCAAAACTGTTTTTCATTATCCCACATCAAAAAAAAAATATTTGACTTTCATGAGCCTTGTGGTTCGTCGTGGTATTTATTACCCCACGACATCAGCCAAATATCACCCCCTTCAGCGTAGATTTAGCCGAAAATCAGGAAAGATAAATGCAGTAGGTAAAGAAAAGGGCTAACCACTCAGCTGCAGCCTGAAGCATCCCATCTGAGACGATGGGAGTGCCAGATAGAAGAATACCAAGTCCAATACTACATACACAAATTAATTATTGTCATGATGATGAATGTATCAAGTAAAGAGTGCTTGCAATTCTTTCTGAAGATACATAAGTGGAACTAACCCCGGAAATAGGTACATGTTGTTCCCCTGATTGCAGTGTCCTACATTACCATTTCCTGCCGCAAGGAAAGGTACTAATATTACTGCTGCTTTCAATTCATTTATAATATAACAATTTATAATGTTACTGAAAATGTAAGAGCAGTTAAAATTTTCTTCTCGTATAAATATGCAACAATTGATATGTAGTCTTCATATTGTACTTACCAAGGTCCACATTCTTAAAAGGGCTTCCACTTGCAAATATGATATTGTCGCCTAATATAGAAAACGCCTCTTGAGCCGTGCATTCAGCTGTAGTTTTAAGCACAAATATCTACTACATCAAGTCTGAAAAGAATCACAAATAACTGCGACAACAATTCAATGTGAATAATGGGGAACAAATTTACCATTTTTTGTCGGATTTGACATTGCAAAAATAGCTGGTCTTGTCGAAGTTGAACCTTTCATGGCTTCTAAAACCTGAAAGACAATATGCCACAATGAGTTCCAATTATCAACTTCCATGTGACAGAATCATGCAAGCAAGAGGCACCAAAGTCTTTCTAAGAGGTACGTACAATGTTGGATTCTGTTTGCTCATTCATCTAACAAACGGACCACATAGATTATATTCACTAATTCTGTTGCATTGCACTATATTATACTTTGCAGTAAAACTTTCTTTACCTCTTTTGAAAATAACCCTCCAACTGCTGATAAACCAAGAAGCACATCAGGTTTAACTTCTCGGACCTAGCCACAGACGAAACAGAAAACCGTTAGTTTCTTGCTACGGTTAAGCAGGAAATTTATAAGGGAGATGTTCTACAAAATACCAAACTCATTGCCAGATTAGATGTAGTATACTAAATTAAAATATTGATTAAAAGAATCACAGACCACTTCGACAAGACTTGCTCCTTCTCTCAATCCCTGACGCTCCATTTCTTTAACCTTTCTAGCAAATGGCAGAGCCTCTGGGTCAATATCTTCTCGTCCTTCGGTGATAAGACCCTGATTAAGTGAAACAAAAAAAAGTTAATTTAGCTCCTTAAGCTACTGCACAAAAACATACGTTAAAAAGAAAGAAAAAGGATGATGAAGTGATCTGTCAAGTAGTAAAAGGAAACTTCTCATGAGCTCCCTTAGCTGAAAATCAATTACACTACTATGGAAGTCATACCTGAGCATCAACCACCCAAAATTGACTTTGTGCACTATCAAATGCAGTTTCACTATTGCCCAGCATTCGTGCCATTGTCTTCCTTGCAGCATTTAGAACACCAATTCCCGCACTGAAAAAAAAAAATCAAGATTTTTACAAGACCAAAGATTTTTATAAGAAGGCTCAGTTTGTTAATAACCAGTCTTAGCTCCCTCGTGATTCTTTTTATAAATTGCAACAACTAAAATCACATCAGCTTAGATTAATGCCATGATGCAGCTGGAAGTAAATAATACTGAAATATGAGCAAATAATGATAGATCCCTGAACAATTAATAAATTAACAATGTTACCAACACCACTTTTTACCAAAAAAAACACCTGATAAACTAGAAACACGAAAGACAAGGAAAATAGTAACAGAGAACAGCTTACCTTCCAGCGCCAGCAACAACGATCTTCATCTTTGGAAAATCAAGCATTGGTCGCCCTTGTGCTCTAACTGCTCCAAGAAGACCAGCGATTGCAACCCCTGCTGTCCCCTAAACAGGATCACAACATGAAACCAAGATTCTAGTAACAGCTTAAAATTTTCAATTCCTTTCCTATTGACTCTTTGAGGTATCTGGTAATATACAAAAGTTTAAGAATAACTATAGAAAATAAGATGCTGACTTGATCTCAAGAGAACATGATATCTAAAAATATCAGCGATTAACAATTTCAACATCAACCTAATATAAGCATAGAATCAAATAGTGGCAATTCATCTTCACAAGAAAACTCATTACCTGGACATCATCATTAAACATTCGATAGCTTTTTCTATATCTCTGTAATAATTTGAAGGCCCACTTGCTCTGAAAATCCTCAAACTGTGTAGAAAAATATTATAAGTTTCATAACACGAAACATTCGATATGTCAAAGATCTATGAAGTGTCAGTTACCTGCACAATAACATGTGGCCACCGAGTAAACACTGCCTCCATAAATTCATCAATTACTTCTATATAGTCATCATTCTCTAGACGATGCTGCTGTAGACCCAAGTCTGCCAACAAAGAAAAACACAGAAAGAATGAAAACATGACAAATAATAAGCTATTCCATACATGTCACGAATATATTGGAAATTTCTAAACCATCGAAAACAAAATAAGGTAGAATGATATAACAGACTCATACACAATATTATAAACCGTTTACAATTATACATGTAGAGATTTATGCAATGCATATATTAAACTCAACTACATGTTGCTAGCTTCTTCTGTAAATTGAAAAATAATAAATATGCTAAACCATGTTAAATTTTCAAACATCAGCAAGCAGCTATATTATGTGTATAAAGAAGAAAACTGTTATCAACCTTTTTTGTCAAACCTTGACAGTCAAACAATGGACTATCAAAAAGGTAAAAGGTGCAAATGAATCTTACACATGGGGTCCTTTAGTAGTTTTTCATTATTTGTTCCTACATCAATCATGACCGGAAGTACCTGAACCACCATGTGTATACAAGTATTATATCACGTTATCATTGAGAAAAGTGAGGAGGCGGGAAACCTCAGAAAATAGAGGATGCTGCACGTACCCGTTGTGGATTTATTCCAGCTGCAGCAACATATAAATCAAGTTTCCCTACAGAAATTCCAATTCCATGAATGCCTAGATCTCCAAGACCCAAAATCCGGCTTCCATCAGTAACAACTATCATATCGACCTAATGTATAGTGAAAACGGATCACTAGAATCAGTTTCTTAGTATAATATTGACACAATTAGAATGAGGGTAGTATAGGTCTGGATTAGTCAGCTAAACACATATAATATATCCTAAGACTTTAAGCAGAGTGTCAGATATATCGAAGACCTGTTCAGCTGGCCAGTTATAAACCATGGACATCATTTCACCACGATCTTCAGCACTAAAATACATTCCCCTTGGCCTCCTAAACAACCCGCTGTAATTCTGACAGACAAGACCAACCGTAGGAGTGTAAACTATCGGCGCATATTCCTCAATATTAGCAATCAAAACCTAAGACACATAAAATAAACAATGTAAAGTTTAGGTAGATAAACTCTTCAGATGATTAAGTAAGCAAAACTTCCACGGATTTTGCAGAAAATCAGAGCAAGTTGTAGACGTTCTCATAACTGTTAAGCAAGGATCGAAAGCAAGTGAGTTCACCTTATAGTACATGGTCTCATTTCGATCGTGCAAACGATTAAGAATTCGCCACTTAGCCAAAGCATTAGGATCAGAAGGTCCGTCCCTTGCTTGCTCCTCCAGCCTCTTCAAGTCAGTCACTGTTCAGAAAAGATTAATCATGTCAATATGTAAAAGACGCGAATATTTTCAGCAGAAGACTTAAGGAAAACATACTGAAACGCTGAATTTGCTGCTCAGAATCCATAACATTGGGTGGAAGAAGTCCCCTAAGATCAAGTCGGTCTCTCTCTGTCATTGTAAACGCAGTCCCCTGAGAGAGAGAGTTCGATTCAAATTTCGAATACAAGCTCAATTATCAGATCCAGATTCGAAATTCCTAGTAAGGAGTTTGAAAGAGAAAAGATATCCATCTTCTACCTTATTGAACCAAGGGTCATGGAGGATATCAAGGCTTCGTTTATGGACGATGGTTGGACGGTGGCCCTCCGTCGTGGTGAAAGACCTGGCGGATGAGTAAAGTATTCTTCGGTGGAGCATGCGGCTGAGAGAAGAAGTTGCCCTGAGTTTATTAACTATCCCCATCGTTTTTGGAATGTCCGGCGAGAAATTGGACAGATCGGGATGGAGAAGAATTTACAGTGTGTTTTATGACTCTACTCGTATATATGATGATGATTCTCAAAGACTCATTTCTAACTTTTTTCCCCTTTCTCCTTATTTTATTTTTATTCCAAGATTCTCACTTCCTTTTTCTTTCCTTTTTTATCTAATTTTCTTCCCCGAATTAAGTCACGGAAATATTTCTCTCAAAAATATAAGAAAACTGTATCGAATTTTACTAATAAGAATATTTTAAAATAACTGATATGATTTATGAAAACATCAAACGAAAAGTTAAGCAAGAAACACTGGATCAGTATATAATTGAACTTGTAGCCAAAGATAAATTTGCAAAAGAAAAAATTTTAGAAATTCAAGCTTGATAATTTTAAAGGTAAGTTTTTAATCAAACAATGTAAATTGGATGATAAGATTTATATATAAAGAAATAAATTTTTTTTATTAGATTTAGAAAAATCTCTCAAAACATAAACCTCTCAAATCTCATAAACTCTCATCATAAGTTATGCCACAACTCAACATCTTTTTATATAGCCATCAATTTCCTATTCATAATTAGATTTTACATAGATTTAGATAACAATAATATATTATAGATAACTCCTAAAATATATAGCATAATCTCCTAACTCAACTTATCTAAACATAAAAAGGAAAATATATTTACTTGATCATCAAGTAATCTTCAAGCTTATCTCATCATTCACCCCCTTAAGCTTGAAGTCCTTTTCTCCTAAGGCTTGAACGTTAATGAGATCTCGCATCTCTTTAAATTTGAGTCTACCAAGCGCCTTTGTTAGAACATGTTCAACTTCTACTAGTCTATTTCTTACCAACTCTATTGTCTTCATGTAATCTCCAAAGACTTTAAGCCTTTTACGAATTTTTTCATCAACGAGTATATCGAAACTTCCAAACTTGACTTTTTCTTTGCTGAGAAGTTCAACCACTTTATGGCTAAAACCACACCTTGGTTCTTCTGTTTTTCTTTTCATGAACATGATAACTGCTTTTGAATTGACCAGACTTTCAAACCGAGCTTTGAGAGTTTCACTTAATCCTATGTCACCTGAACTTACCCCTCCTCTTTTTCCAGCTTTGTCATGCCTTTCTTTTGAAACAACTGTAGTTATTCCAAGATCTTTGAATGCTTTGTTTAGTTCACCATTCTCATGTATAGTTATTGCAACATCAATTCCAGTAAGGAGCTCTCCTTCTCCTTTACATGGAACATCATAGTCATTTTTAGGCCTTTATGATCTCTCCGCTCCACGTCTTTTATATTATCATCACTATCGTCTTCCAGTTTCTCCTCTAGCTCATTTTCACTTTGTTCCCAGTCTTCTAAAGATTTTCTCTGCTTCTCATCAACAGAAAAGAAATCACCAAGATTATCGCCGGAGATGGTTTTTGTCTTCTTCGTTGATTCTTTACCATCAATTTCCTCCTCCCTCTTGTCTTCAAAATCATATGCTTCGACCAATTGATTACCATCAAGCCACTGTATTGCTTCCTCAATCAAATCCTCAATCTTTTTCTTATCTCTCAACGAAAGCTTCTCACTAATCTTCTCAGGATAAGTGGTCTCATATTCTTCTCTCCTTTCAAGATCTAATTTTATCTCCAACCTAGTTTTATACTTGTTTGGTATGCATCGTTCTTCGTTTATATACATTTCTTCATGCATCATGAATTCTTCAGCATCTTGTATGTCATCTCCATTTTCTTCTAACGCTTCTTGGAGCTTTAGCAAATGATCTAAGTGTCCTGTCTTATCACACCGATAATATATGACTCTTGACATGTCTCTTTCACCGTTGGATCTTCAACGACCTCTTCCTCTTGAGTTGAAACGTCCTCCTCGACTTATGTTTCCAAACTCTCCATCATCATTGGTCTGTTGTGATTCCATGTTCGAATACATCAACGTATTTTGCTCTTCTTGTTCTCCCTCTTATTTCTTCTCTATCGATTCTTATTCTCGAGATCAATATAACACTCTGATAGGTCTCGTGCAAATTCTGTGTAGAATTCGTTTCGTGCAAATCTCGTACAGAACTAAGAAAGAAGAGAATGTATAACTTATTTGATGGAGAGGAAGATATCTATCAAGATAGTGCTTTTGGTGGTTTCTCTGGAAATAATGATTTTGATCATGGACTACTATTAGATAAAGACAAGAAACTTCATGGAGATTACGATGAGCTTGGGAAATTCGATAAGGCTATATTCCTATCACAAAAGGAGCGTCAACTGAAACGTTCTCCTCGACTTCTGTTTCCAAACTCTCCATCATCATTGGTCTGTTGTGATTCCATGTTCGAATACATCAACGTATTTTGTTCTTCTTGTTCTCCCTCTTGTTTCTTCTCTATCGATTCTTCTTCTTAAGATCAATATAACACTCTGATAGGTCTCGTGCAAATTCTGTGAGAATTCGTTTCATGTGAAATTCGTTTCGTGCAAATATTGTGCAGAATTCTTTCGTGCAAATTTCGTGCAGAATATTGTTGGATGATAAGAATTATATATAAAGAAATAACTCTTCTTTATTAGATTTAGGAAAATCTCTCAAAACTTAAACCTCTCAAATCTCATAAACTCTCATAATAAGTTATGCCACAACTCAGCATCTTCTTATATAGCCACCAATTTCCTATTCCTAATTAGATTTCACATAGATCTAGATAACAATTATATATTATAGATAACTCCTAAAATATATAACATAATCTCCTAACTCTATCTTATCTATACATAAATAGGAAAATATATTTACTTGATCCTCAAGTAATCTTCAAGCTTATCTCATCATACATAATTGATCATTACTTAATCAAATGAAGACTGATAACGCATGTCCAAAGAAGCATATATGGAGTGTATAAATTAGTTTAAACTCATTCAGAAACAAGGATAGTTTCAAATTCATAACTAAGGTATGCACAACATATATTAGAGTGATTTTCTCTCTTGCATACATAGAAGACTAAATTTAACTTATCTTATCTCCTACATGCATAAACTTTCTTATTTTATTTATGTTATAGTTGTAAGTTCTTGGAAACACTAGCCATCTTCTTATATCAAAACCTTTCTTCTTTGAATTTGGTTCCAAATTTGGTACGTCCAAATATGTCTTGGTCTTAGGTGTGTTTATCCTAGATCTTAAAGCGTTCAAGGGTCTTCTACAACCTTTGTGAGGTCATATCGACCCACCATCTATCCAACATATATTTTTCATCCATATATGTTCTTCTTAACTTCTATCTCCATCCATCACTAAATATGTCGAGGTTCACAAGCCATTTCAACTTCAGTCACCATCTTCATCCATTCTTCACACGTCCAAGGCCTTAACGTGTGTTGCGAGTCCTTAGCAAGAATGTATCAAGTGATATCAGATCCACTTTGAAGGGTTTAAATTACAAAAAAAAAAACCAATAATATTTCATTATAGTCTCTTTGTGACTAATCATATGTTTTGTCTCTTGAAATTATATTTGCTTAGATCATCATGAAATTGATTTATATGATTTTTAAGGCTATGACTAAGTGACATATGAATAGATTTTGAACCGTTAATTACTGGATTTTGATATGTTGTTGAAGAAAAACGAATAGGGCCATTACTATTATATTTTTGTCTATTCATCTTATGTTAAACCAATTGAATACGTTTGTGTTTAGATCATCTATGTATTGATTTGTTGAATGATCATGAGTTTTATCAAGAGTTTAAGTGGATTTGATGTAGAAACGTCTTAATTTTGTTTAAGAAACACATATTGGTTTGTTGTTATGATCATGTCAATTCTATTTTTGAAAACTCCAACCATATTATGTTTCATATTTAAGTTATGATTTTTCTATATTTATTTGAGTTTGAATTGTGTGCTATGTGGAGTCATAAGCATCTAATTTTTTTATAGAATTTGGATCAACTTTTTGGAAGAACACAATATATTTAATGCGCATGATCAGGAGAATTTTATTGTTGAGAAATAAAATTCTATGCATCGTTGCATTCTATTTGATTTTTGGAGAGAATTTGAAGCATGGTTTTTTTAATTAAAACGCAACTGAAAATCTGGTTGCTTAGGTTGATATCAGTTAGATCATATATTGAACATTGAGACTTAGCATTGTATTAGTCATTGTTGCGTTGTTGAGTTTGCATAAGTTTTTTTTGCTTTGAATTTGATTAAAAGAGAAATCACTGCTAGTAATTTTTTTATTATTTCGTGTGAGGTACAATGGTCGTAGACCACTCAAGGGTTAAGGTTTAGAAGGCACCATAGGCCTAATCATTTCAAAGAACTCAATCTTAGGATACCACCTTTTCTTGGGAAGAATGATCCTTATGCTTATTTAGAATGGGGAAAGGAGAATGATTCGTCCTTTATCGTCAACAATATTCTGAAAAATAGAACGAGACTTATTGTCATAGGGTTCTAAATCAGGTTTCTATTTTAAAAAGACGCAATGAAGAATATCTCCTTAACACTTGTACAAAACTGAAAGTCATCATGAGGAATAGATACGCGCCAAACCATTACAATCATGAGCTTCAACCAAAGCTTAAGTGAAGCTCCATAGTGTTGTCCAGACGCTAAGGTAAGTGCAGCCTAGTTAATTCTTCCAACTTTTCATGACTAAAATAAACAACTTGTTTTAGAAGTCCAACTAAATTAATAGAGACGTCTTCAACCCTCAAGATAACATGTGATAACAAATTTTTTTTTTAAAAAAACATGTTAGATATTTTAGAAGGGTTCAATTATAGTATGATGCATTTGTCTTTTCCAAAAGAAGTAAAAACATGTATAATAGTAAACGAAGAGCACAACATCAACAAGAGTGGTCCAAATAAGCTAGAAGAAGAGCAAAAGGAGAACCTACACATTTTGTGTGTGCAGAAAGCAAAGCCTACACACAGACCAATCAAAAGCTTGATTATTTATGATCTTATTTTATCTACTTATGATTGCCTAATGTTTTTTAAAACCTTTTGCTACTGCCAAGGAAATTTATCAAATTTCAGGTACCAAGAATATCATTATGGATCAAGAATCCATACGTATAAAGGTAGTAGAATTCCTTGAACATAATGATAACCACGAATTAGAGCATATTGACTTCATTTTTATTAGAGATTCATCTTGGGAATCCAATAATTTGAATAAGAAAATGCTTTTAGAGGTTCTAAAACCAAACACATCAGATACTTATCAATTCTTCAAGTCTTTTAATCAAAACAAACAACAAGATGTTGTTAGACAAGGTCACAGTTTTATTTTGGACCATCAAGAAATATTTTCCCTTGATGATTTTATGTTTTCAGGTTTGATAAGTTGCAACCAGGTGTTGGTGTTAAAACCCCCTCAGTAGGATTTTGCCTTTACTAGTGGTATTGTATTATCTGACTCAGCACGTATTGACCCCCAAAATGATAAGCCAAAAGAATATATCCACCTGAGTGCGATTAAAGAATATCTAAACACCCATCACACAATATGACTGAAGTCGACGAGCAAATAACATGAGCAAGAAGCGACCGATTCTCAACCATTCTGAGCTTCATGGGATACGCCGAGATCGTAGGGACGAGGAGGTGTAAACGCAGCAGGAATATCGGAACAGAAGCCTGAAGTATCCGGCAGCCCCAGCTAGAATCGGAGTCTAACTAAAGAGNGGGGGGGGGGGGGGGGGGGTCTTCTTCTTTTTGGAATTTTTTACTTGAACATTTTCTCTTGCATGCAAACCCGAACTTAAAGCAATCTTATTGATCAATACAAATTTTATTCCATACAAATTTGAGTTGTGTTTTTCCTTAGTAAGACGAAAATTGACGAATTCCTCATAAAATATATTTATAAATTTACTTAATGATTCTAACATCCACAAATTGGCGTCGTCTGTAGGGAGTTTAATGATTTTCTAACGCAAAAGGAAAACTACAACCATATCCATCACTATCATGACCGAAGAACTACCACCACAACCATATGGGTACACAAGCACGATCCAGACACTCCGTCAGTCCGTGCAATCCATGTCTAAGAGGCTGGAGATGCAAGCTGCCCTGATGTAGTCCCTGCTAGATCGACTTGATAAAATGGCAAAGGAATCTGCAGATCAAACCAAGGCGATCACCAAATGCCTTAACCAGACAGTCTCATCACATCGACGATCGCTCCGGAATTCCGCCCGAAGAAATCACATCTATGGGGAACATTCCAGGAGGTTGATGTTCACTCCAACCCCAAACTCACTCAAGATGCATGCACACCGCTCCGACACCACAAAAACCTCGCCAAACGACAATCTTCAGGAGGAACACTCCGTTCCGAAGGGCAATGAGTCTCAGGAAGACCCCGAGCAATTGAACCACACCGAGCAATTGAACCACACTGAGCATGCCAATGACTCAGATGATGAGATGGATCGCATCGACCTATCCATAGGCTCAGACGGAGAATTTGATGAGTACGAGGAGGACTACCACAACCTCTTTTCCCAACCAGATAGGCGACCTCAGCCTTCGATCCGAGAGATCCAAGAGATGAAAATATCTCTCCAAGGGCCGTCCACCAAATGAACTCTAAGGTTCACCAGGCGATCAGTTCGGCTCCCGAGTTGGACCGACTAATGGAGGAGATGCTCTGAAACCCATATGCACCACACATCAAAACGCCAAAGTACGAAACCCTGGGAAAATCAAAAACCCCTTCTACGAGGGGAAAATAGACCCAAACGCGTACATGACAGCCTTCCGCATAGCAGCTGGTCGAGGGATGCAGGGTACGTCAATGAGCACCTCCAAGGACCATCGCTCACATGGTTCTCACGACTACCGGAAGGCTCGATCCACAGTTTTAACCAGATGAGTTTAATGTTCCTAAGCATAACTCACTGTACATCGAGAGACACATCTCATACACAGACATGTGGAGTATGACCCAGGGGCCCAATGAACCCCTCTGTCAATTTATCGACTGATTCAAAGAGGTAATATCTCGAGTGGTGGTAACTGATAACGCAGCCATTGCCGCCCTCAGAAATGCGGTCTAGGAAAAATTAGAATTCCTAAAAAGATTTGATATTAAACCCTTTGCGACCATCGATGACGCATTTCACAGAGGTAAGGTTTTCGCACGAATATAAGAGAACCTAATCGAAATATGAAAAAGGAGCAGATAGAAAAATCAAACAAACCAACAGGCCGCCCCAAGGCGCACTTCCCTTGCGGGGAATCAAACCTTCTACGCCGGAAAACCCAAAAAGGGTTTTTGGAACCAATGGAAACGATATGACGAGCAAGGAAATACCAAAAAGCAGTGTGAGTATCACAACCAAGACGACCATTCTTCCGAGGAATGCAGGAGCTTCAAGTCTTTCCTCTTTGCAAAATACCAATCAAGCGAGCCAGTGGAGCCCAACAAGACTAAGGTAGCAAGTACCCAACCCGATACAACATAACCGAATGAAGAATCCAACCCTCTAAAACGAGCCCAAGAAGAACTGCCTTATGTGGCACCAACCCCACCATTTAAGAAACAGATCAACATGATCATGGGAAACGACCAGTTTGGTTTGAACTCAATTACATAAATCAAGGCATATGAACGGAAGACCGCCTCTTGCGAGAGATGGAAAACTAAACCCCATGAGGCCGGAGAACCTATCATTAGAGCCGGTCCTGAGATTTTAAAGGTTGTAATTTAAAATGAAAATAAGGGCCGGTTCTTTAAATAAATTTTTTAAATGGGTCGGTTCTTAAAGTAAAATTTTTAATATATAAAATGGGCCGCAAGCTCGTGTTTGCTCTACTTGGCCTCAAGACCGGCCATGCTAATCATATTCGACGAAATGAACATAATGGTCTCAACCTCCCCCATGCTGATCCACTGGTCATCGACCTAATCCTAGAAGATTATGAAATCACAAGGGTACTCGTAAATACCGGAAGCTCGTTAGACCTAATTTTTAAGGAGACATTAGCCAAAATGGACATCAACATGTTTCAAATAGAAGGACCTCCTACGCGCTTAACGGGTTTTACAAGTGAAATCGCCATGACGTTAGGGATGATTAAACTACTCATGCACACATCAAAAGTATCCAAGATGATAGAATTTACAGTAATGGACCGGCCAACGATGTAAAACGCAATCTTGGGGACCCCTGGATAAACGCGATGAAGCTAGTGCCTTCCACTTACCACCAGTACATTAAGTTCCTACCAAGGAAGGAGTCAAAACAATCAAAGGTAGCCAAAGATCGATTCAGGCTTGTTACTTAGCTGAACTCCAGCTCAGGAAGAAAGCCTTATAGCAATTACAGATCTGGGACCCAGTCGCCCCAGAAACGCTGAGCTACAAGGAGCCCAAGTTAGAAAAAGTAAAAACGTTGCGTCGGAATAGGTTCCAAGTTGCGGAAAGATATAAAAGAATACCTTATCAACTCCCTCAAGGAGAATAAACACATTTTCTCTTGGAACACGACATACATGCCTAGAATAAGCTTAGATATAATGTTCCACGAGTTGAACGCCGACTCAATTTACAAACCCATCAAGCAGAAGAGACACAAACTAGGCGCATAACAAGCTCAGGCCGAGACGAGGTGGAAAAGCTGTTGGGCGCAGGATCCATAACTGAAGTAAACTACCCAGATTGGCTGGCCAACCCCGTGGTAGTCAAGAAAGAACGGAAAATAGAGAGTATGCATCGACTTCACAGACTTAAATAAAACATGCCCCAAGGACAGCTTTCAGCTACCAAACATAGCCCAACTAATTAAAGCCACAACATGTTATAAGCTTCTTTCATTCATGGACGTTTTCTCCGGCTATAACCAGATACTCATGCACCCTGACGACAGGGAAAACACAACATTTATCATTGACAGAGGCATATACAGGTTATAAGATAATGTCGTTCAGCCTAAAAAACGATGGGGCCACCTTTCAGCGTCTGGTCAACAAGATGTTCTCTGAACAGCTAGGAAAAATGATGGAAGTATATATCAACGACATGCTCGTCAAGTCTTCCGACGAGGATGATCATGTGGGTGACATACACATATGTTTCTAAACCCTAAACACCTACGGGATTAAGCTAAATCCAGCTAAATGTACTTTCACGGTTATCTCAGGAGAATTTCTTGGCTATTTGGTAACTAAATGAGGTATTGAAGCTAACCCTAAGAAAATCAATGCGCTACTAAGGATGTCATCACCCAAGAACACAAGAGAGGTACAAAGTCTAATAGGCTGAATAACAACTCTAATCCGATTCATTTCCAAATCCACGGAAAAATGCCTACCATTTTACAAGCTCCTCGAGGGGAATAAGAAGTTCGTCTTGAACAAAGAATGCGAACAAGCATTCAAAGAGTTGAAGACCTATTTGATGAACCTTCCCCCATCTTGTCCAAGCCGCATGAAGGGGAAACCATGTTCCTATACATCGCAGTATCATCGTACACAATTAGCTCAGTCCTAGTACGCGAGGAGATCGATAACCAAAAACCAATATTCTACCTCACCAAGATCATGGACGACGCATAGACAAGGTACCCAATGATCGAAAATATAGCTTTGGAAGTAGTCCATCCGACAAGGAAATTACAGTCTTACTTCCAATCCCACTCAATCGTTGTTTACTCAAATCAACCGCTGCACACGATCTTACATAGTCCCAACCAATCAGGGAGATTTTCCAAATGGGCAGTCGAGCTCAGCGAACATGACATATAATCGAAGAGAAGAACATGCGTCAAAACTCGAGTTCTCCCAGGCTTCCTCATAGAGCTTCCATCGGAGATGGAGAATGAGTCCAAGTATTCTAAAGTGCGATGGTCCCTATACATTGACGGGGCAAGTTCCAAGTACGGCTTAGGGATAGGCACACGACTGATCGCCCCTACGGGCGAGATGATAAAATAATCATACAAGCTAAACTTCTCATCTTTGAAAAACAAAGCTAAGTACAAAGCAATGATAACGGGTCTACGTCCAACAACGGTAATCGGCGCGAAGCAGATCAACGCCCACTGCGATTCCCAAATGGTAGCAAACCAATTCAAGGGCGAGTATGAAACAAGGGATGACTGAATGAAAGCATATTTAGATGTATTCAAAAGTCTTTCTAAGGATTTCCTGGAGTTCGACTTGATTTAGATCCTCAGAGGAGAAAATACATATGCGGATGCCTTAGCTGACCTCGCGTCAACTACGGATCCCTAAATGACAACATTCATACCCACCGCATGCGTCATACAAGAAATGATAGAGGAGCACAACACAAACACAGACACGAAAGACATGGAGGAGGATGAGGTCCCAATGGAAGCGGACGAGGTCAAAAAATAGATAGACTAGCGAATCGATATACTTGCATACAATACAAACGAAATCTTACCTTCAAAGAAATGGGACGCAAGAAAGCTCAAAGTTAAAAGTGCGAGATACACCCAGCTAGATGGAAATATTTATAAAAGGATCGTTCGAGGACCACTCCCAACGTTAGGGCAGAGAATAGCGCAGAAAAGCTGGGAATCAGATGGGAAGGGCCTTACAAGATCTCGAAGATCATTAAACTAGGATTGTACGAATTGGTAAACAAAGACGGGAACGAGGAAAGAAACCCATGGAATTCTCAACAACTAAAAAATTGCATTGCTAGGCCACCACCACTTTATTTTCATTGCATTTTTGTTTTACACTATTTGTAAACATCTTCAGTGAACTACGACCAAGGATTGATCCCTATTAAAGGGGTACGTAGGCAACTCTGTTCAGGGAGTTCCGCTGTAATCACCAATAAAAATATTAACTTCCTCATGGTCTTTTTCTTTACATTTTTCTCAAAAAATGGGGGGAGATGTAATTGATCATCACTCCCTGCCCTCAACCCTCCCTTTCTTTGTCTTTACATTTTTCTCAAAAAATGGGGAAGACGTAACTAATCCTTCCTCTTTGCCCCATCCCTCCCTTTCTCTGTCTTTATATTTTTCTCAAAAAATGGGTGAGATGTAACTGATCCTTACTCCCTGCCCTTGCTCTTCTAATGCCTCAGTAGGAAGAAGTGCAAGTCTTTCTGTGGACCGGTAAGGATCCAGTCTTACCAACCGACCTACATACGAATGATTTCAGGACGTCTGACTATCTACGCAATGAAAGAAATAGGGGCTCCTCACATTTATACCAGCTAAGGGGCGGAAGAAAGGATCACCATCCCATACCACTACTTGCGCAAAGAAACACTTGGGGGATACCAACATATTCACCACCTAAATATAATATCTGCATTCCTTCCCGTCTTCCTTTCTACCAATACTCAAACGAAAGTGAGAGGAAAATACCATATCATACCTAACACATCAAACAAATGATAAAATTATCCAAATACTTAGTCATTTTATCTTAACCTAATACGAAAGTAACTATTCACACATATCACATTGTATGACATGGCCAGTCATACACTACATCGCACACCCCCAGTAAGTATTAGCCTAAAAAATCCTGAACAACGTGTAAGCACTAAAGCCGAGCCCCGTATCGCAACAATGCATTGAAATGAATGAAAAATATTTTTAATGATCGAAGCGTTCATCATTGTTTTAACATTCGACCTCTTGAATAGATATTCCACTTTATGACAATAAGTTTGATGTCAAAAACTCCAATCTACCCTAGGTACACATCTAACATATCATTTAAGCAAAATAACACATCTGTAAGTCTTGAAGTTGACCTAAGACGAACAATGCATGCACAAACAGTAAGCAAACTCAAAAGACCTTTTCAAGCTAACTAAGTTAAAGGGAAAACAAACCATCTGAGAAAAAGATATAAATTCAAGTTTATGAAGCTATGTAAACATAAGTTTTGGGTAAAAGCCTCCCCATGAAGTCAAGTTCAAAAGAGACTAAAACGATTAGGTAAAAGCCTCCCTAGACAGCCATGTCTAGAATCATGGAAACATAAAAAGAAATTAAAAGTTCAAGGGAAAATGAGGCCATAGACGGTCACTCCATTGTATCTTGATCGCCTTCATTATCCTTGGGGGCTTCTTCTTTTGTCTTGTTTGTAGCATTTCTAATGTGAACCGCAATCTCCACAGTCTTGTCAAGTACTCCCCTTGCATTTACGTCTACCACCTTAGCCGGAGCATCATTTGTGGCCTCCCTAGCTAGAACTTTGTCCTTTTCAACCCCAATAGCAGCCTCCTTAACTGGGTCAAGAATTGGTAAGTTATTACCATAAGGTTTAAGTACCTCGACAGGACTTGGCGCAAGGGATTCACCAGGTTGGTCACTCATATCAAACGCAATCGGGGATGCAACCCAGTTTTTCTTAACATTCAGCTTTTTAAACTTGAGTTGCCTCAGTTCCTCAGAAAAAATCACTTGATCCACCTCCAAGTAAGCTTTCTCAGACTCCCGCATAGACTTCCCCCTCCCCGGAGCAGGATGTCAATCAATTCCAAGTTCCCTTTGATTTGTTCCACATGCAGCAACATTTCTTGGTAAACCTCTCGTTCAAAATCTTTTCTTTATCTTTTAACTTTTCCACCACCTTTATCTCCATCCTCGCAAGGATCTCATCCAGCTCCGCACCAACGTTCAACACCTCTTTTTCCAACCTTTTCTTAACTTTTTCATGAAGCAGCGCGTCCTCGTTCATCCTCTCATCATCCCTTTTTTTAAGACCTTCAAGCTCGACCACCTCAACTTTCAGTGAACTGTTTTCCTCAGTCAGTATCTCTACCCTATCCACAACAGCTTTGAGGTCAGCAATGGCTTTATCAGCGCGAGCCGCAATGTCATAAACCAGTTCTGCACTTGAATGTTTATTTTCCCTCCAGAGCTCGTCATCCAGAACCCCCACCAAGCGATTCGCCAGAGCCGCAGTATGCAAAAACATGAATCTCCCTTTTAGCAAGCAACCCAGTGTAAAAAACCAATGATTGAGATATGAGCATACCTCAGCATAAGAGTGAGCCCACTCAGGATATTCCCTCCAAACAGAGAGTGATCGGTGGTCGTATACCTTGGGGGAGGGGGGGGCAGCCGGGGCATGGACATCAACTCAGCAAAAGGTATTTATCCTCGACAATGGATGACTAATGCGGTCAGGTAAAGCTGAAGGAGAAACCGCTTAAATCATGAGCCCCAACCGGAGATGAATCTTGAATCCAAGGTTTCTTTTCCATTGGAGTATCATGATGACGAAAGCTCCGACGAATCGGAGGAGGTTAAGGGGCATGTTTTCTAGAGCTAACAGTTTTGTCTCGGCCAGCATCACCACAAGAAGAGTCGGAGATCTCAACCATCTCCACATTCGTCGTAACACGCTCCTGTAGTATCTGGGCGCCTTGCGTTGCTACTGAATCCCCTGAGCTAGATGCACCTTTGACTTTTTTACTTTTGTGAGCCTTACGATATGGTTTGGGATTCATCATAGTATCAGTGACAAATGGGCACAAAGATCGAGTATCTGCAAAAGATGGTAAAGCAAGCTGTAATAGGTTAAAACACAATCCAAACCCTAACCTTATCACTTACTCGGAGATGATTCAAAGAGTAATGCCAATGGGAGCTAGTTACAAGAAACCCTTTCCCCGTCAAACATGCTCTAGTTGTTCAACTTGTTGGTCTCCAAGAGATTAGGGTTCTTCTAGTATTCGGGAGACGGATCCTCAATGCTGATCAAATGCAGATCTGAAAAGGGCATCAAAAGCAAGTAAGTCAGCAAATACAAAAGAATTAAACGAAGTCAACAATAACGATCCTTTATGAAACCATAATGGACCAAAAGAAAGGGGATTAAAAGAATTTTGGAATCTTTCCACACAAATCGTTCTAGTCCACTAGGTTTGAAGATCCCCAGGACCCTTGGTCCCGAAAGACAGATGATTCATTTCCAAGAAAAAGTAAATCAATCCTAGTCAGCTTCGTGTTTAGGCATCTTCCCAGTCGTAAACCCCTAGTTAGGCTTATTCGCAACATACTAGAGATCACCTTCTTGACCTCTCTTGATGTGGGTAACCTTCTCAAGCATATTACAGCCCAAATCAAACCCATTCACACGCGCCTAGATCATCAGGAAAATTGCATGCGAACTCATTTCGACATCAACTGACTCAGGGCCATTCCCCGAGGGCGGAGATATCGGACTAACAATTCTAGATTCGGAAAATAAGCTTGCATTTCATGATTCATAGACCATCACATACCCAGTTGGAGGAGAGTCTGGATACTGCCTAGATTCTGGGATGAGGTACATAATATAAGAGGGGAAATCGAACAATTCCTAAGTCACCGCTACCGATGCCGCAATAGATAGGGAGTATGAGTAGAACATTATAGCTGGAGAGGCTACAGCCCTGCATCTTCTAATCGAGATTTCCGAGGATGTGTTTCCCCTACTAGTAGCGACCAGCGATGACGAGCTCTTACTTCTACATTGGAGAAAGCGGTGGCTAACCATTTTGAGAAATTGATTTCAGAGGAAAAGAGAAAAGGAAGAGAAATCAGAGAGAATAGGAACAATGTCGCAAGAAAGAAATTTAAACCCTAGAACATCAAAATAAAGAAAGGTAATAATGAGTTTCTTTTACCTTGTAATGTAGAGGAGGAGAGAGATGACGGTTGAAAACATAATGGGGGAAGACGGTTCCAAGCGATTGAAGATAGAGGAAAAACAATTATAACTGCCTCGAAAATGATGAACCGCCTTTGGTAGGCATCATGACACTTTTTCAATTTTGAATTTGAATGACACCCACGTGTAAAGAGGAATAACCACCAGAACTGTTGAAATTCCCATTTATCAAATCCGGAGCAGATCAACTCGTAGCCAAACAACCAAACCAACAACGAATTTTCAAGTCTTAATACATTATCCAATCTTCATTAATTGAAACAGACAATCCGTTTTTGCAGCAATAAGCATTCCAACCGCTCAAATGATAAAAATCCTTAATTCTGAAATCCTCCTAATAGTTCACCACCTGGGTTTTCGAAAGTCACCCAACTTGCCAAAATTCCCTTTGTAGGATTTCACCTTAGCTAGTGGTATTGTATTATCTGAATCAACATGTATTGACCCCAGAAGGATCGGTTGAGAGAGTATCTCCACATGAGTGCGATTAAAGAATATCTGAACACCCAACGCGCGATATGGCTGAGGTCGACGAGCAAAAAACCTGAGCAAGAAGCGACCAAGTCTCAACCGTTTTGAGCTTCATGGGATACGCCGAGAGTGTGGGGGAAGAGGAGGTATAAACGCAACAGGAATATCAGAACAGAAACCCGAAGTGTCCGGCAGCCCCAGCTAGAATTAAAGTTGAACTCATGAGTATAAGTAGAAGAATTAGTAGAGAGAGAGAGGGATCTTCTTCTTTTTTGGAAATTTTTACTTGAACATTTTTTCTTGTATGAAAACTCGAACTTAAAGAAATCTTATTGATCAATACAAATTTTATTCGATACAAATTTGAGTTGTGTTTTTTCTTGATCAAGACGAAAATTGACGAATTTCTCATAAAAATGTATCTATAAATTTACTTTGTGGATTCTAACATTCACACCAGGAATATGGGTTATAAACCAACAGTCATGTGAAGGATTGTTTGCATCTATCTTGATTAATGAGGAGCAACCTGAAGCACCAAACTTTATAGAACCCCACCACATAGAGATAAGTTCCTAAACGTACTAAGGCAAAAATTACCAACTTGCTTTGTTTTGATGTAAGCATATACATTGTTGAGAACACATATATAAAAACGGAGAGAACATGGTGAAGACCTCATATTCATGTTGGAAACAACAAGCCATGACGTTATACGATAATCTTATAGAGAGCCAAATAACATACCGAAAGTAGAAAAGTCAAACGAGACTTGAAAATTGGATAACTCTAAGAAAATCTACATTGAAGATGATATTGATAGAGAAACATTATTTCTGATTTGCATCATATTCATATTTGGCCAATGAAAGTCAATTTTTCCAAACTAGAAACTTGGATAGGCCATGTATTGGCCATTATATAAGTTACAAGTCATATCCTTGAAGATCTATTAATCAAGTGACTATGGAGGATAAGATATTCGAGCCATACTTGAGAAAATGCAGCAACACACGTAGTGGTTAATGCATTAACGTTTATGTAGCGTTAAAGCACTAAGAAAGCATCTATATCATTTTTTGATAGTCGAATCGGTTCTTGGGGTTATTGATTTAGGAGCGTCATTTCACATCATTACACACCACAACATCATGGATAATTGTGTTGAGAGAAACTATGGGATTGTATATCTAGCCTATTGTTTACCATTAAATATTATTGATTTGGAGATGTCAACCTTAATATGTAAGACATGTGTGCGTGGAAGATTACAAAGGTTAGACATACGAAAATTGATTCAAAATCAAATCTCAATAAGACAACCTATTGATATGGGGCATAATGTTAATATTGGTGGAGGAAGTTGGAGATAAATAAGTGTTATATGATGGTTTACAAAGTTCATAAAAAGAGGTATTCTTTATATGATAATGTGTTACCAATACACATGATTTTGTTGAGAATGCCAAACAAACTAAGTTTTGGCAATATAGATTGGGAGACGTTAGTATGAAAGGTACGAAGCTCATGGTTGTAAATGATGTATTTTCTTATTTAAAGATGGTGAATCATCACATCTATGAGAGTTGCATCAAAAGCATAAACATGGGTTCATTTCTCAAGTGAAGACAAGAAACTATAATATGAAAGAGTTAGTGCACATGGATGTCTGGGAGATGCTCTTGTCTCTTCATTTGAAGGGTCGCAATACTATGTGACCTTTGTTGATGACTTCACAAGGAAGGTGTGGGTGTACTTCATGAAGATTAACTATGATATATTCACGTTATTAAAAAGTGAGTTCATATTATATTGTGCTCACGATGTGATCTAGATGGTGAAAACTATTCTTAGAACTCCCATAAAGATGGATTAACGAAAATGATGAACATAACAATGAATGAAAATGCAAGGAGCATGATGATACATTTATAATTTTCAAAAATCTCTAGGCATATACAATCAACACTACGACTTGGTTGATAAATAAACCACCGTATCTTTCTTTAGGTTTCAGAATCTCAAAAGATGTATGGAGTTACAAAAAAACGTAAATCTCTCTTTTCTAAAGCTATATTTTTTGCTAATCTTATGTTCACATTGATTAGGAGAAGTAAGTTTGATCCAACATCTAAGAAGTACTACTATATCGGTTATGGAGACATCAAGTATGGTTATTGGGGCTGGGATGATCAAAGTCTAAGATAATTATTAGTATGAACACTGTCTTTAATGAGTATGTGTTGTATAAGGAAAAGTTAAAGGAAAACTCAAAATTTTAAGAGCGAATTGTAGTTGATTTTGGAGATATCGCACCATATTGCAAAAGGATAATGCAACACCAGAAGAACCTGCTTTAAAAGAAATAAATGAGGCATATGAGAATGATAATTCTAGAGACATCTCATAAAATCTAGTTACGAAGTTATGTCGATCAATCATAATTATAAAGCCACCTACAAAATTTTCTCCATCTCTGAACTACATGTTGCTCACAGATAGATGTGAGATTGGATGCAACGAATAAGCAATGAAAGTTGATGAATCAATTGAGTGGGAGCTTTCGATGAAAAATGAAATGGAGTCACTAATGAAAAACAATACATGAGCGTTAGTCGAGCTACCTAAGGAGAAGAAGGCACTGCACAATAAGCGATTCTATCATTTGAATATTAATTTTAAAGTGAGACTGAAATATATTTGGATTATCGAGTAAAAAATAGAGGTGTGAGTTGGAGCAAAACCCAACTTTATTTTAGAACTACCTTATTATATAGTGAAAATATAGTAATAGATCGGAGATGATCTTACTCTATAAGTGAAAAACAGAGTTAGGTTGAAGAGGACGTTAAACAATACATGTATCAGGAACCTAAAAGGAGACTAGAGCCCAACCCAAAAACTATAGTTTGAATGGTAATTACGAATCAAACAGTGCGGGAAAAATGAAATTTGTAGGATTGTGCAGTTTAACTGTGATTTATGTGGAAAGCGAAACAAACCCATTACATAAACAATAAGTGCTACGGAATTACTTTTAAATGGTCACACAATAATATACGATACAAAATCTAATAGGGTTGACTTCACTAGCCCCTCTCATTTTTGTTCATCCAATCTTTTTTCCCATGAACTGTAGAGCTCTTTAATTTCTCACCTGGACTTAGATTGCTCCTTACTCGTCCCCCTCAACTTTGTCCATCTAATCTTTTTTCCCCTGAACTTTGGAGCTCCTTAATTTCTCACATGAACTTAGATTGATCCTAACCTGACCCCCTTAACTATTCGTTCTCATCATTTTACCCTCCAAACGATTTAGAACACTAATTTGCGATTTAAATTATGAAAAGCGATAACAAATCATGTTTTTTTAACCGAATAAATCTTACGTTAAAATATTTTTAATATTAAATCTTATGTTAAAATATTTTCAATATTACTTTTAAACTAATACAACAAAAATATTTTAAAATCAATTAGAATAGTTAATTAAATATCTTATAATATTTTAAAATAATAAATTAAATTAATTTTTTTAAAATTTTTAAAAATAATATTTAATTTAAAACATAATATTTAAATCAAAAACATAATATTTAATTTTGTATAATCTAGAGGTTTTGAGTAGTGGATAAATAATTATTTAGTATTCAAACATCATTTTTCATGTGCATTTAATTTAATATTTTTAAATAAGTTGTTACTCATACAATAATTTTTAAATATTATTTGAAATCTTAATGATTAATAAATAAATTTTAAAATTAAACTTATATTTTAACAGATGTGGGTGAATTTGAAATTTAAAATTTAAATGACAAATTCAAATAGAATAAATTATATTTAATTTTAAATAGAGTAATATATGCATAAAATAAGAAAAAATTAAAATGATATTACTATGAAAACCCATTAATTTTACAAACTACAATTTAACCGCACCACATTATATCACATCATCCGACGTTGGTATTCAAACGTTAAGATAATTTTGAACTAAAATGATGTGGTTCAAGTGAAAATTTTACTTTTGTAATAATGTAGAAAATATATATTAATTTGTTTGAAGATAATTATGAACTTATAAAAAGATAAACTATAATTATCACATAATAATAATATATTTATGGCAGTAACATTATTTTGTATAATCTATAGGTTTTGAGTAGTAGATAAATAATTATTTAGTATTCAAACATTATTATTTATGTTCATTTAATTTATTTATTTTAAATAAATTGTTACTCGTACAATAATTTATAAATATTATTTGAAATCTTAATGATAAATAAATAAATTTTAAGATTAAACTTATATTTAATGGATATGGGGGAATTTGAACTTATTGTAGTATTACCAATTAAGTTTGTTCATAGGCAATTGTTAGTTAATGTCACTTTTACAATATCACAATTTTGGCCTCTAAATACATATCTATGACTATTTCACCAATGAAATTCATATGTTTCAAAAAAAAATTTACACATTTTGCTATAAAAAGTATCCACAACATTATGATATAATAAATGTGAGAATATGTTTGCTTAAAAAGTTTACTATTGTTAAAAAAACTATTAAAAGTATAAAATAAATAAATAAAATATGATATATTTTTAGAATTCAAGTTATTGTAGTTTGGAGGTTTCTTGTAAAAATGTAAATTTTTGGATGTTGAAAGTGGAACTTTATGTTATTTTTTGAAATTTTGTTAAAGGGTTTTTCAAAATATGAAGCAAAAAACAAAATGAAATTAACGATGCATTAAACTAGTGGCTTAAACTCAAGAATTGATTTCTAAGTTTTATAATTTGATTTTTGATAGACTAAATGATTTATGTATATTCGCATAAGATGGTCTTACGTCTTGTTCAAAGCTTTTTCGAATTAACAAATAAAGGAGGTATGTGACAAAAACTCATGCATGTTGACAAAATAATAAAGATGCTCGTGGATATATAGGTTTTGAATGTTTGGTGCGTTTTTGATACAGGATATTATTATTATGCTACATTACCATTCGATATTATAATTTCGCACCACTTACATTGTATAAAGTACACCATTCATTTATATGAACCTTATTTTTAATTGTATTTTATCCGCGTTGCACCACACAATTACTAAAAACACACCTACTTAAGATGAACAGTAAAAGCGGGACAAGCGGGTTCAATGCGGAACAACTTTTTTGTTACCATTCATTTAAAAATAGAAGTGTGGGATGATTTTGAGTAAATAAAAGTGCGAGACGATTTTTTTTGTAAAAAAATAATAATTTGTTTGTATAAAAAAAGGAAAGCAGTGTTGTTTGTATTTAAACTAAAATGATGTGGTTCGAGTGCGAATTTTACTATTTCACCAATGAAATTCAAATGTTTTCAAAACAAAATTTACATATTTTGCTATAAAAAATTACCCACAACATTATGATATAATAAATGTGAGAATTTGTCTTCTTAAAAATTTACTATTGTTAAAAAACTATTAAAAGTATAAAATAAAATATGATATATTGTTAGCTTTCAACTTATTGTAGTTTGGAGGTTTCTTGTAAAAATATAAATTTTTGGATGCTTAAAGTGGAACTTTATGTTATTTTTTGAAAGTTTGGTTAAAAGGTTTTCCAAAAAATGTAGCAAAAAAATGTAATTCACCTACTCCTATGACTATACTATAACTATTTCACCAATGAAAGTCATATGTTTTTAAAACAAAATTTACATATTTTGTTATAAACAGTATCCACAACATTATGATGATATAATAAATGTGAAAATCTGGTTGCTTAAAAATTTACTATTGTTAAAAATACCTATTAAAAAGATAAAATAAATAAATAAATTATGATACCTTTTTAACATTCATCTTATTGTTGTTTGGAGGTTTCTTGTAAAAATGTAAATTTTTGGATGTTTAAAATGAAACTTTATGTTATTTTTTGAAAGTTTGTTAAAGGGTTTTCGAAAACAATATAGCAAAAAATGTAGCAAAAAAAAATTAACATTTTACTCCTATCAATTTAATCTTGTACTCCTATGTCTATTTCACCAATAAAATTTATATGTTTTCAAAAAAAAATTTACATATTTTGCTATAAAGAAGTATCCACAACATTTGATATAATAAATGTGAGAACCTGTATGCTTAAAAGTTTACTATTGTTAAAAAACTATTAAAACTATAAAATAAAATATGATATATTTTTAAAATTTTGCAAGTGTCCAGTTTGGAGTTTTCTCGTATAAATGTAAAATTTTGGATGTTTAAAGTGGAACTTTATGTTATTTTTTGAAAGTTTGTTAGAGGGTTTTCCAAAAAAATGTAGCAAAAAAAACAAAAAGAAATTAATAATGCATTAGACTAGTGGCTCAAACTCAAGAATTGATTTCTAAGTTTTATAATTTGATTTTCGATAGACTAAATGATTTATGTATATTGGCATAAGATGGTCTTGTCCAAAGCTTTTCCGTATTAACAAATAAAGGAGGTACGTGACAAAAACTCATGCATGTTGACAAAATAATAAAGATGCTCATGCAGTTGTGAACCCAGAAATTTTTTTTTTACTGGGTTCAAAACATAAATAAAATATAGTTATAAATTAAAAAATCTAATAAATTCAAATATGACAAAAAAACGTCATTACATAAAGCTAATGAAAAAAAGAAAAAAACTAATA
The DNA here is from genome assembly GCA_900406425.1 of Iberis pinnata. Taxonomy (NCBI): domain Eukaryota; kingdom Viridiplantae; phylum Streptophyta; class Magnoliopsida; order Brassicales; family Brassicaceae; genus Iberis; species Iberis pinnata. Next base: position 3,515 of record OVBE01000624.1, on the reverse strand, counting down.
ACTTTTTTTTAAAGCATCCTCCGTTCTTTCATATCTTGAAATATTTTCATCAGGGTCTCGTTCGTAATAGTCTGAAAAATATCTCTCTCAACAAAATAGACTAAACAATCATTCAAAAATTGGTCTCCAATACGATTGCGACGATCTGCCTTCACGATTTTCATTGCTGAAAAACTTCTTTCAACGGTTGCAGTAGCAACAGGCAATATCAAAATCAACTTCAAAAGCCTATAAACTAGATTATGTGACAAATGTTTTCGTGTTTCCACAAGCACACAAGCAAGTTCTCCAAGACTCTTTAGATGATTGAATCTTTCATCGCTTCGAACATTATCAATGTATATATCTAATTGTTGCTCAAGAGATATACACTCTACATGACTAAAGTCGTCTGGATAGTACTTAGATAACCTCATTAACTTTTAGTGGTCAAACTGAGAGAATGAATCAATAGGTGACAAAGCAGCAGCACAAATAAGCAATTCAGTGCTTACCTCATTAAAACGATCATTAAACTCCTGAAGTTGCAAATCCATAACAACATATAAGCAATTGACCTTGTAGTGATGCATTTTTGTTACTCATGGTTTTTTTCGTCGTTTCTTTGAATCAAGAAAATCTTCCTCCATGTCAACCTCTTCAATATCATGTTTCTCACAAAAAGAAAAACTTTAATCATGAGAGAATTCCACCCATCATCCCTAAACTTCTGCAATTGTCTCTTAGTTGATCCCACCAATGACATAGCGTTCAAAATATCTTGATCTCTTCTTTGTAGAGCCATAGACAAACTATCAGTTAGCCCTAAAAGATGTATCATCATTTGCAAATAAAATACAAAATCGAAGCTATGAAAGTACTTGAGGAGGCAATGTGCTTGGCGTCTTTTCAAATCTTACACACTTTCATTTTGAATATACTCAAGCACGCCAATAATTGAAGAAAACAACTCAACCAAACGCAAGAGAGTTATATAATGAGAGTTCCAACGAGTGTTCACTGGCCCTTGAAGAGAAACTTCTTGGTTTAATCCTTTTCCAGTACCGATATCTCCATCGCTAATTCCTTTTTTTATTTCTTGTTTGTGATGCTCTCAATCATATCTTTTCTTTTGCAAGAACCTCCCACCACATTTAACAATAGAGAAATCATATCAAAAAATCTCCAACGCCAAAATGTTTCTTTGCCACATCAACAACAACCAACTGAAGTTGATGAGCAAAACAATGAACATAATATGCTGATGTATTTTCTCTCAAAACTAATGACTTAGCCCGTTGAACTCACCTTTCATATTACTTGCTCCATCATAACCTTGTCCTCTTACCTTTTTAATGCTCAACCCATATTTAGCCAACAACGAATCAATAGCATATTTCAATGATGAGGAAGATGTCTCGCTCACATGAATAATACTTATGAGTCTCTCTTTGACTACCCCATTTTTATCAACAAAGAAAAAAACTACAGCCATTTGTTCCTTATTAGAAATATCAGCAGACTCATCAACCAATAATCCAAAAACATCATGATCAATTTCTTCAATAATAGACTTGACTAGTTCTTCTGCAAAACAATGAACGATAACTTTCTGGATCTTTGAAGATGTCATTTGATTGTTTCCATGAGTATTATCTAAAACAACCTTACTCACACATTCATTTTGGTCAGCAGTGTATTTCAAGAGTTCCACAAAGTTCCCTCTATTAGTAGATTCTTCTGTCTCATCATGACCACAAAAAGGTAAACTTTGACGCAATAAGTATCCGGAAACATCAATTGAAGTATTCAACCGAATCCGATACTCATTCTTTGTGATATCATCTTGTTTATGGAAAGCATGCTTGATAGACTGGCATTGTTTTATCAAGTTCTCACACTTCATGAATGCATTTCGATGAAAACTATTAACACCTCCTACATGTTCTGAAATTATTTGAAACTTATTCCAACTAGAGAAACCTTAAGTAGTCCATGCATCATTTTTTCCACCTTTACTAGCACTATCTTTAAACAGGATACAACATAGACAAAAGGCTGCATCTTTCGTGATACTATACTCTAACCAACTACTATACATACTAAACCAAGCAGGGTTAAATCGCCTTAATACTCTTCCTATCGATGTTTGTTTTAAAAATATGACCACGAGGTTGGCATGGACCTCTTAACCAGTATTTTTGAATTATCTCATCTCTTTGATTCGGATGATATTCTGAAATTTTTTTCCGTTTAGCAGGATCCCATGGTAAATCATCTAAATCACTTTGAGATGAAGATGGAGCTTTTCTTTTCAAAAATTTATCCATAATTGCCCCTAAAAATATAAACAAAAAATTAATAGACTATGTAACCAAAAATTAAAAATTTCAAATAGAATCAAATTCTATGTTAATTGACTAGTACTACTAAGCAAATTAGAATCATTGGAAAAAAAAATTGTATAAACCTGAATTTAATATGGTAGAGATAATTAAAACTAAGTAAAGATGCTCATGTATTCTTGTTCCTTTCTATGATGATTGATGAGTTATTAAATTTTTAGAATGCAAAAACATCGAAGAAGAAAAAAAGCGACAATGGTAAAAACAAAACTAGGGTTATTTTCACTTAATGACTAACGAAATTACTAGTGGGCCTCGTTCATGATTTGGATTATTAACAAATTATCTATCTTTTGTCTAAATATAATGTTTGTGGGTTAAAAACATTGTCTTTTGGGCTGTAATTTCTTTTTTGGTCCTTTATAAAGCAAACCCTTTATCAAAAACAAAAAATAAAACTTAATGACTAATGAAATTTTTTCTTAAAAACATGGGCTTTGACTTTTTAAAAGAATAATGAGTAATGAGATGATAACTTTTGAGGTGTCAGAAAGAAAAAAATGGTTGAACTGAGCAAGTTTTAAGGGGTCAAATCTGAAATTTTGATTGAATAAAAAGAAAACATGTATATAAAATAAATAAAAAATATTTTTTTCGTGGTGTCAATTGAACCCACATGTGATTAAGTGGGTCCACCCTGCTCGTGGATATATAGATTTTGAATGTTTGGTGCGTTTTAGATACAGAACGTTACTATTATGCTACACCACAATTCAAAATTATAATTTTTCACCACTTATATTGTATAAATTACAGCATTCATTTATATGAACCTCATTTTTTTAATCGTATTTTACCCGCGTTGCACCGCACAATTTATTAAAAACGCACCTACTTAAGATGAATAGTGAAAGCGGAACAAGAGGTTTCAATGCGGCACAACTTTTTTTCTTACCATTCATTCAAAAATAGAAGTATGAGATGGTTGTAAGTAAATAAAAGTTCGAAACAATTATTTTTGTAAAAAAAATATATTTTGTTTGTATACATAAAACGGAAAGCAGTGTTGTTTGTATTTGAATTAAAATGATGTGGTTCGGGTGGGAATGATATAGAAAAATATATATTAATTTTTTTGAAGATATTTATGAACTTATAAGAAGATAAATTATAATTATCAAATAATAATAA
>OVBE01000623.1:0-46934 GCA_900406425.1 Iberis pinnata | reverse complement strand
TCCAAACTTCGTCTGAGGTTGGGATCGATCTCGGCATTGAGTGCCTGAGATCGATCCTAACACAAGTGAGATCTATCTCGTATGTTGTCTTCTTAGTCCTGCTTCGTCTTCGTGCACTTCCTTGGCTTCGTTTGAGACTTCACCAGAAACGTTGAAAGGGAGAAGAGGGGATCGGTCTGATTTGCCTGCGGGATTGATCTGGTTTCGTTGCTGGATCGATCTGGAGTGTTGTTGGGATCGATCTGCATAGTGTTGGGATCGATCCCGAAGGTGCTGAGTGGGATTGATCCTGTTTCGTCGCCGAAGTGCTTGAGATGGATCCTACATAGTGCTGGGATCGATCCAGCAAGTGCTCAGAGGTAAGTTCAGTACATTCCATGTTGAGTGCTGAGTGCTAAGTGCTACTCCATTCGACGTCAAGTGCTGCTTTTCTAAAATTTCTCAAATCCTTCCCAAAAACACCTGAAAGTCCTGAAAAACCTCCAAAATGTGTGCATATGCAAATTCTAATGCAAAAGTCCTAAAAACACTAAACTTAGTGAAATCGACCATAAATGTGATGTATGCACGCTTTTAGACCTCATAATCGATGCTAATTGATAAGTAAAATCCATGAAAATTCAGAGTCATCATTATTCCAAACAAGACAGAGTTATAATCTCCAACATTTTTATCATCTTGTAATCGAAGATTCAGTCATTCATGTTTGCCTTTTGGTAAGATCACATATTTCTGGTGATCAAACCTATCCTTCAGGGATACCCAGAAATCTGCACGATCTTCTTGCGTAATATATTAATTTTTTAAATCATCATGAATATGATGGCGTAAAAATAAAATTGCCTTAGCCTTTTTCTCATCAGGAGTTGTTTCTAACTTAGTAATCGCACTAATAAGTTCTTTTGCTTTTGCGTTTTCTGCCTATGTCATATAGTTTTTTCCAGAAACATCAAGGGCATTAATTGCTAACTTTTCTAAATTTGACATGATAACTATATACATCATTTAAAGAATTTGTTTATTATAAATTTAGCAAAAACTTTTAGTACGATAAAAAATTTAAATTATAAAACATAATGAAAAAATACTTATCATGCATATAAAATAATATACTAAATATTTTTTTTTGGTAAGTAATATAATAAATATTTTAGGATAATAATAATAAAATTAGCATAACGAATAACAATTAATCATTGGAAACAAGCAACCTTCTTCATCATATATATAATAAATAGATAAAATAAATTCAACTTAAATTATAAAATTATCTTACCTGAAAATTAGGGACTGAACGAGTTTAGGAATTGAACGGATTGATCGTAAAGCTTGCGTACTGATAACGTGATATGAAAATAGACTCTGATCCAAAAACATAATATGAATTAAGTTTTTTAGATTAGAACACTAATATAATAACTTCTCTAAGAATTTTTATTAAGTGACTAACTAAGAACTATTTTGGTAGAAATTTGTTGAGAAAAATTATTCTTATGGTGTTGTTTCTTCTTAAACTTATATCTTTACAAAAGAGTTACAACCTCTATTTATACTAATGAGGAGGACTTATACACATGACACATACATAAACATGTGTCAACAAGCTAAGAATAATAGGTGTACTACATGATGAATAATCACTATCCTTCATGACACTTTTCAAACATCTAGATAAGATTAGTGGTTCCAAGTGATGAATAATGACACTAATTCTTAATATTTATAAGATTAAGACCGATCTTAAAATTATTGAGGCTTGAAACAAAAATTAAGAATTGGAACCAATATTTCGTCAATGGTTTTGAGTCATAATTTCTTTGAGCATATATATATATATATATATATATAATTTAAAATTTTAAAAACCTATAAAATATGAAAACATATTTATAAAATATAAAAATATTAGATCAGTGTTTTATTGAGCTTGATTTAGAGTCAGCCTTGTATAAATTAAATTTCTTACATATATTGAGACTAATTTTTCTACACTCGTTATTTCGTTTCTAAGAAATGAATTTTCTGATATTTAAATTTGTTTTTAAAAGATAATTTTTTTTTAATTTTCTATGTAACATTTATTAAAAAGTTATATTTTTGTAATAAACATTGACTAGAAATATTTGATTTTTTGAATTTTATTAACCTAAAGTTATAAAAAATTGTTGTGTTTAAAAATCAATGTATTTATAATTATTGTGCGAAAAGTTTAAAAAATCTATATTTTTATAACAGGGGGAGGAGGAATACTTAACTACAAAGCGACTAACATTACATTCTTTTGGCAAAATAAATATTGACTGGATTATGGAAAAATAATTAATAAGCATCTCTACAAAATTTGCAACAAAATTAAAAAAGTCAAATTTGAATGATTAATGAAATAACAAAGTCGGTGACGGGAAAAAATAAAAGCATATGTAAAAGCATTAATGTATATGATATAGTATATAAGAAATGGTTGGACCATCCGAAACAGTAAGGAACACCTAAAAAATGAGCCAAGAGACAGCGATAGCAAGCTTTATGAAATTCCAAAAGTCATGGATCGAGCAGCTTCAACACCACCTTAACCACCTCCGCTCCGTCCAAGACCACCACAGAAACTCCGTAACCGGCAACGAGGACCAGCTGAGGGAGGCCGTGGAGAGAGTAATGGAACACTGTAGAGAGTACCACAGGGTGAAGTGGGCTACGACGGAGAAAGACGTGATTGGAGTTATGGCTGCTCCTTGGTCTTCGGCTCTTGAACGGTCCCTTTATTGGGTCGGTGGCTGGAGACCAACAACCTTGTTTCATCTGGTTTATACAGAGTCTAGCATTTTGTTCGAGTCTCGTATTGTTGATATCCTCCGTGGTTTTCGTACCGGTGATCTCAGCGATCTCTCTCCTTCACAGTTCAGGTGATACGTTACCCTAATCAGACAAACTATCTTATTACCAAAACTAGGCCATGTTTGCTCATAGATTGTTGTAAAATTTGATATTTGAAGGAAAAGCTGAAACATAAAACATTTATTAAATCATAGATTATAAAGTTTTGTAAGATTTGGTTATTTTTTTGCTAAAATTTTAATATCTTTGTTTTGTTTTCAAGATACTTGGATGTTAATGAACTGACTAAAACGATGACTTAAATAAAATTTAATATTAGGTTTAAAATTTGTTAAAGGCAGGACGGTGAGCGCGCTACAATGTGAGACGGTGAAGGAAGAGAATGTGATAACGGAAGATTTATCGGAGTGGCAAGACGACGCTAGTGAGCTCGTCATGGGAACAGCCTCCGATATTGATCAGAGATTCCGACGGCTAGCAGAGATAGTCCATCGAGCAGATGATCTACGGCTAAGAACGATCACAAGGGTAATGGAGGTACTTAGTCGACTCCAACAAGCGGAGTTTCTTATTGCTGCGTGTGAGCTTCGTACCGGCGTTTCTGGTTGGGGGAATAGCCACGACCGTCGTCGAAGTTCCGACGTTTAAAGCGTAATTAAAAAAGGATTATAAAGCTGATGAGAATTGAAATAATTTTGATAATAATTCTATGTTTTTACCATGTTTTAATTATCCAACTTGAGTTTGGTTTTTACATGGTTATGAAATATAAAAGGACCTTCTATGTTATGTATGCCATAATTTAAAGTCGAATTATGTATCGGGTTAATTAATTTAACTCTTTTAGTTTATGTATTTGAAAATTTTGTTATTTTGTCAATAAAAAAAGTATGCACACGAGTTATTGTTGGTTTGTTTTGACCAAGTGGATAAACAGATAAATGATTTTATAAAGAGATACAAAAAGATGTGAAGTGAACGTGGCATGGTGTTATGTCTTGAAGACATGCATGAGGACAGTTGGTGTGTTTACGCGTCCTTCTGTCACGGCGTCGATTCCTAGCATTTCGTGTGGTTGTCTTTGTTTTTAGATTCGTCCCTCATAGATTTGCGCCCTCAGAAGAAATATTATTTATTTGAAAAAGTATTTCATTTTAATCGATGACGACATGATGGGATGACATTTTATCTTATCATTGGGGACAGTTTTGTTTTTATTCCTTTCATCTCTTGTGTTATATTAAAATCTTCTCGATTAATAAACACCGTACCGAAAGGGTGGCGTCAGGGCCGGTCCTGAGATTTTAAAAAATTTTAAAGGCCGCAAGCTACAATGGAAAAATAGGCCAAAATTGTACAATTTTTCAAAAAATGGGCCGTTTTCTTAACTAAAATTTTTAAATTGAAAAAGTGGCCGCAAGCGCATGCTTGCTCTGCTTGGGCCCAGGAACGGCTCTGGGTGGCGTTTACATGATATAATTTCCAACCAAATTAATAAAGAGAGTTCCATTCAGTTCTTCGTTACCTCTGAACACCATCTCTTATTTGTGTTGCAGCGCGGTTCATAAACCTACAAAGATTGGTTGTTTGTTATTGACAGGTGAACCAATAGACACTATCCGACCTAAATGCAACACACACTTTTTTGGGTATGTGTCTATAGACTTACGGATATGTCTCGTTTCAAGAACGTTGTTGAAAATCTTATGTGTTTTCTTGGCCATATTGATGGTGTTCATCTTGTGGTATCCACCAAAGACACCCATGATGAAGTTTGGGTCCGCGCACATCTGCATGTAGACCAGCCTCTGATCTTGGTTCGGTTGGTTCACCTTGACGACCATGATGGACCCAATGTTTTTCAATTATTTATGAACGACTCAGAAGCTCTAACTGTGGTCTACTCACCCAGACTCTTTTTTCTGTCTTTCTACACATAGATTGGAGGCTGATGATTATATATCGAACGCTAATCAATAGGATCCAACCACTCTTCTAGCTACTTTACCAGATTCAGCTAACCATGATCAAAGTCCGCATAATGCTTTAGATGAAGGCATCTCAAGTCCTGAATCTACTCATGTGGTGGTGGCAGTTTATACCTCTTACACTTGGTCTCTGTCAGCTTTGGCTCTTCATGGTTCTTCTACTCATCCTCTCAACCAAGACGTGGTGTACAATCCATATGTTCCTGCTCATTGACCTAATCAAATGGATGCAATCGCTCCCTCTTCCTCAAGAGGTTTTAAACGCAAGGCAGATGCTCATGCATATGGTGATCAAATTCCCTCAAGCCGCCAGCCTCAGTTCTACTCTTCAACTCCAACTTGTATCTGTGTGGTGACTACCGTTTAGTCACCCGATACGCTATGAAGTTGCTGCATTGGAACTGCCAAGACTTGAGGAGTGCTTTGACAGTTCCATATTTACAGGATGTGGTGCGGGTCTCTCATCCTGATATTGTACTCCTAATTGAAACTAAGAATAAGCGCTCTTTTGTTCATTCAGTCGGTCTAAGTCTAGGATTTTCTCAAGTGTTCACAGTTTAATCGTTAGGAACCGGTGGGGGTTTGGCAGTTTTTTGGCCCCCCACTGTCTCTTTATCTTTTGCTGGGGCTGTGATACACTCAGGTTTTAACCCAAATATATTCATTGCAAGTGTACAACAAACACAGTAGTATATGAGGGATCAAATCAATAGAGACCAAGAATGTACGATTCTCAGTTTAAAATCGAACCAAGCTAGGAATATAATTAAAAGATTGTGTTGATGAGAAAATAGCAATAACGATAAAGCTAAAACGGTTGTAAAGCATATAACGAAAACGCTAGGCAATAGGGAATTCCACATGTATTCATGTTAAAGGTCAATGTTAACATGCATAATTTTCTTTGAAAATAGTTCTTAACTCAAAAGACAAAAGCTAGACTAATCTCCTCCCGAAGTATTAGATCCCTATGTTCGAATTACTAAAGACAAACTTCCGCCGTATTTAGATAATTCAAACATGTTTTTCAATTCATATTCAATATGTTCATAAGCCCCTAAGACAATACTTCCGCAAGCAAAGACACTTACTCATCTAGACTAGGTCTGATCTCTAAACAAAATCCCTTTGTCTTTATCAATCTAATATCAATGAACTAAATGGTCTGTTTAATTCATGCATTGGTAACAAATCTAGACTGAGAACCTAAAAAATTTCAATTCATTCTATCAAACCCTAACAATTAACATGGTTTTCCTAGGATAAACCCTAAAACCTAACAAGTGAACTACTTAGACATTGAAAACTAAACACAAATCATAATCATAGAAGAACACATATTCAAAAACCAAATTGTATAAATAAAAGACAGAGTTTAGAAATCTTCTCCAAGAACACAAGGATGAGATTCGTCTCTCTGTAAAAACTCTTTAAAATAAAAAGTGACTGATTGAATGAATGATAAAATAAACCCTAGCCTAAGGCTTTATATAGTGCTAAAAAAAGGAAAAAGAAAATAAAACCAATAAGGAAGAATCTTGATGAGTCTTGAGGGAAAAAGTGTAGTTTTGGATAATTTTTAGTGATTCTCGAGTGCACGGAGCGTCGATTCCTTCCCGGATCGATCGATCTCAATTTACGTAAGTTTCTAGGATGTTTGGATCGATTGATCCCTTTCCGGATCGATCGATCTGTCGTCACACTTTCTGCACATTCTTCTTATGCGAGACAGCTTGACCAGTCTTCAGAAAAATTTCCATAAATTTATATTTCTACAATGGATTGGCCTCATACCACTTCCAAATGAAAGCTAACTCACGTGGCTATATTGTATCAAAATTTCAACTCAATCCATCCACGGGAACATCTTAAATTTTTGATAAACTTTTGACCATTTTGCCGGATTCTGCATATGCATATGCCAATTTGCATCCATTTTGTGCACAATTCCATCTTTTTGCTTCTGAACATCCCAAACACCTAAAATCCTGAAAATATTCCAAAAATACAAGGAAAACACTCGGATAATGCCAAATAGCAAGTGTAAATACCCACTAAAAAGCATAAAAACTGAGTGATATCAACTCCCCCAGAATTAGATCTTTGCTTGTCCTCAAGTAAATCAAAAACCATATATGAAGAAGAGGTTTGAAAAGGACCACACATGAACTCTCAGAATCTCAGCAACCCAAGCTCAAACATCAAAAACAACAAGATACTAATCCTAAACAACCATTGCAAATTAACTGTTCACCACCACATAACCAATGACATGCTTTTTACTCTAAATCCCAAATCAATCAAACTATCAAATAAATTTAGCCAGCTCTCTACATTCAATTAAGTACAATAGTGCGTTCTTGCCTATGGGGTATCGATCAATGCCCGCTAAAGTATCTTTTCTATCAAAGCGCCCATACCTAACAGAGCATCCAACGACTTCTGGTCCTGGCCCCTTTTCCCCTTTCCTACTTCTTTTTGAAAGAATCGCACTTTTTTGCGTTTTTTCCTGAAAGATTCGCACTTTTCTACGTTTTTCTTTTCTATATATTTTTTTTCTTACTGCTTTTTAAGCAGCCCGACAATGACTACAGATTTCTAGGTCACGCTTTCAACATTTTTTCTAAACCGGTTTTATGAAGGGAGGGAGAGAAAGGATCCTGATCATACTGAAAGAACTTGTCAGTTTTATAGAGAACTGAAGAGCAAAATACCCAGCTTTCAAAGTATAACCAACACCATAAGCAAGAAAATTAAGATCAAATCTAAGTCATATCCAAATAGAGCTAGCATCAAATCATTACAATCCAAAAGACCAGAACTTTCAAAAGCATAGAAATCAGTCAATGGGGTTCCAATCCTAAGTGCAGCAGTTAATCTAAGTCAGTAATCAAGTAGAGAATGATATCAAACTTACACCGGGTTAGTAGTCATCATAGATTTTGGTCATTATTCCTTCGACTCGACTAGACTCGACTAAATCAAAACAAAGTTTTTTGAAAATTTTCACCAAAATGATGAAACATCCAAAAAGACACAAAACACGGTTAGTAGCTATAAACCCTCCCCCAGACTTAAATCACACTGTCCCGGTGTAAAAATAAACCCAAAAGAAGGAATAAGACCATAATAAAGAAAAATAACAAAAACCATGAGTTCAAAGAGAGTTTCGGTACTTACCTGAGAAGGAGATCGACTAGCTTCTGAATAAACGACGGATCGATCGATCAGGTTCTTCGCAGTTATGAAAATTGATGGATCGATCGATCCATAGACGGATTGATCCATAGACGGATCGATCGAACTCTGCATCCGACCAGCTTTCCTTCATTCGAAACTCACCTGAAACACTTTGACCTCACAACTAAAAACAGCAAATTAGTAATCTAAGACCTAGACTAACCCAAAGACAAAAACAACTAAGCTAAAACACCAAAACAGTGGATTGCCTCCCACTCAGCGCTTGTTTAACGTCAAAAGCTTGGCGAACTTACCTCCTAAGTTGGAGCTAGATCAACATCAAGAGATGCCCCACAACAATCACCATAAACTTAATTCTATTCCCAACTAGTGCTTGAGGAATCAAAGTCACTTGAGGATCCTTTTTGATCTTCTTTAAGTTCACCTTCTCCTTTGTTTTGACCTTTGAGATTACACTATTTGTTAAAACATGAGAATCTCCAACTATCACTTCATCAGCTACACTCTTAGCACCAAATTCTATATGAGATTCATGCTTCATCTTGACCTCCTTAACCATTTTGATTCTAGATGCTCCTTTTGGAGGCACTGCTGGGTAGAAAAACCTTTTCTTCACTTTGGTAAGGGAGATACATTGATTAGGCATATCAACTACATCTCCTACAGATGCTAGGAAAGGTCTACTTAGAATTAGTGGCCTATATGAGTCCCCATTCATCTCCAAGATATGAAAATCAACATGAACTAAACATCCTCCAACTTGTACCAGCAGATCATATATGATTCCAGTAGAAGTTATAGTGGAATTATCAGCAAGCTGAAAGGACATCTTAGATGGTTTAATATATGAGATTCCCAATTTCTCTGAAACAGAATTTGCCATGACACTCACATTAGCACATGTATTACTGAAGTATAAATTCCCCAGGATCTTGCATCTTTTGAAGTCTTCTTGGTGGATTTGGTGGCTTTTCTATCATCCCATTATCCTCAAGGCCAGTTCTGGACTTTTTGGGCTCAACCGGATAAGGAATCTTCGGTTTATAAACTCGAACAAGAGATGTTGCAGTCTGGGTAAGGGGATCAATCGATCCGTAATAGGATCGATTGATCCGTGATGGGATCGATCGATCTCATCTTTTTTTCGAGTTATGGACCGATGGATCGATCGATCCATGCTGGATCGATCGATCTCTTCCTTCAGATACTCCTGTTTTTCCTGGATCGATTAATCCAAAATCAAGGATCAATCGATCTGAAGTACAAATCTGCGTTTTCTACAAATTCATCATCTCTTGAAACTAAACCCAAGATTATTGATTTACAGTAGCCCTTTGGATTGTCTTCAAACTTCCCAGGGAGGGCACCTACTTGTCTCTTTACAACTTCTGAAGTCTGAGCAACTTGAGTATCCAAATGCCTGACATGAGTGGACAATGACTCAAATTTGTTGTTCAAGTCATTGTACATGCTGTCTATTTTGACATTTAGGTTCCTTTCAGTTTGTTGCTGACCTTCCAGTATCTTTTGGAGCATGGCTTCCATCTTGTTCTCTTGTTGAACTTGTGGTGGAGGTGCTTGTTGAAACACAGGCTGACATGGCTGTTGAAAGTCGCCTGAGTTGGAGTTCTGCACAAAAGACTGCTGTTGAGGTGGGTACACTTGATCTTGGAAAGCAAAACAAGCTGCTTCTGCACTTTCAGTAAAGATGAAATGTTTATGGTTTTGATTCTTAAGAAGCTGAGTGAGTATCGCTTTCACTTCTGAAACTTGTCCTTTCAATTCTAAAACTTGTCCTTTTAATTCTGAAATTTTAGAGTTCTCATAAGTAGTTACCTTCCTCCTATCATAGCAATGGTTACTGTTGCTTGCAGCTAGGTTCTCTATAAGTTGATAGGCATCACTAACAGATTTGGTAATGAAATTACCATTGCTAGCAGCATCTAAAGATAGTCGATACTGATGGTCTACACCGTTGTAAAAGATGTTGAGAAGATTCAGCTCAGAGAATCCATGGTGAGGACAATCACGAAGGTACTCCTTGAATCTTCCCCATGATTCATAGAAGGATTCTACAGGACCTTGCTGAATTGAGAGACCATATTTCGCAGAGAATTAGTCCTGTTGGTGGTGTAGAAGTGGCTGAGAAACTTGGATCTACATTCATCCCAAGTCTAAATAGAGTTTGCTGGAAGCAACTTTAACCATCTGATGCCTTATCAGCTAGAGAATGAGTAAAAAAGGTGCAGTATAAGTAGTCATTCGAAACTCCATTGAGTCGAATAGTGCTGCAGATATACTCAAAGCTGTCGGCATGATCCATGGGATGTTTGGAAGCTAACCCATGAAATTGGTTATGCCAAACCATAGTGAAGAGTTGGTGAGGTATGGCGAATTCTTGCCTAGGAGGTGGGTTAGGGTGAATGGCATTCCTGTTGGCAAGGAATGTGTGGGGATTGTTGAAGTCACCTACCAGAGGGTGATTCTGGGCTGGACGATTTTCAGCCATTGATTTTAAGCGTTCTAACTTCGAGAGTTCAGCGTTACTGAGGTTGCAAGTCCTTAGATTTTTCAGATCTTTTGGTCATGCACCTGTAAAAATGAAATCAAGAAGAAAGAAAGTTTGAACTGTAAAAAGAAAAATTCCTAGTTTAAACTAAAAAGAAAACTTAAGAGGCATTGTATTGGTCCCCGGAAACGGCGCCAAAAACTTGATAGACTCAGGTTTTAACCTAAATATACTCAATGCAAGTGCACAGCAAACGCAGTAGTATATGAGAGATCGAATCCACAAAGACGAAGAATGTACGACTCTCAGTTTAAAATCGGATCAAGCTAGGAATAGAATTAAAAGATTTTTTTTATGAGAAAATAACAATAACGATAAATGTTGTAAAGCAAAAAACAAAAACGCTAGGCAATAGGGAATTCCACATGTATTCGGGTTAAAGGTCAAGGTTAACATGCAGGATTTTCTTTGAAGATAGTTCTCAACTCAAAAGAAAAAAGCTAGACTAATCTCCTCCCGAAGTATTAGATCCCTATGTTCGAATTACTAAAGACAAACTCCCGCCGTATTTAGATAATTCAAACATGCTTTTCAATTCAGATTCGATATGTTCATAAGCTCATAAGACAATACTCCCGTAAGCAAAAACACTTACTCATCTAGACTAGTTCATATCTCTAAACCAAATCCCTTTATGTTTATCAATCTAATATCAATGAACTAAATGGTCTGTTTAATTCATGCATTGATAACAAATATAGACTGAGAACCTAACAATTTCAATCCATTTTATCGAACCCTAACAATTAACCTGGTTTTCCTAGGAGAAACCCTAAAACCTGACAAGTGAACTACTCAGACATTGAAAAGTAAACACAAATCATAATCAGAGAAGAACACATATTCGAAAACCAAATTGTATAAATAAAAGACAGAGTTTAGAAATCTTCTCCAAGAACACAAGGATGAGATTCGTCTCTCTGTAAAAACTCTCTAAAATAAAAAGTGATTGATTGAATGAATGATAAAATAAATCCTAGACTAAGGCTTTATATAGTGCTAAAAAAAGGAAAAAGAAAATAAAACCAATAAGAAAAAATCTTGATGAATCTTGAGGGTAAAAGTGTAATTTTGGATGATTTTAAGTGATTCTTGAGTGCACGGATCGATCGATCCCTTACTGGAAATCGATCTCAATTTACGTAAGTTTCCAGGACGTTGGATCGATCGATCCCTTTCCGGATCGATCGATCGATATGTCGTCACACTTTCTGCACATGCTTCTTCTGCGAGACAGCTTGACCAGTCTTCAGTAAAATCGCAATAACTTTCGATTTCTTCAATGAATTGACCTCAAACCTTTTCCATATGAAAGATATCTCACGTGGCTATCTTGTGTAAAAATTTCAACTCAATCCATCCACGAGAACATCTTCAAGATTTGGTAAACTTTTGACCCTTCTGCCGGATTCTGCATCTGCATATGCCAATTTGCATCTATTTTGTGCACAATTCCATCTTTTTGCTTCAGAACGTCCCAAACACCTAAAATCCTGAAAATATACCAAAATTACAAAGAAAATACTTGGATAATGCCAAATAGCAAGTATAAATACTCACTAAAAAGCATTAAAATAGAATGACATCAAGCTGTGTCTCCATTAGGATTGCATGTTGTTTTTGACTCTCCTAGTAATCCATCTTTTGACTTGTATTATGTTTATGGCCATCTGGTATCTAGCTCTCGCCGCCGCCAATGGATTTCTCTAAGTGCCCAAACCTCCAATCATTCACCACCCTTACTTTTCTTTAGTGACTTTAATGATGTAAGGAATATCTCTGAAAAATCTGGTGGTCTCCCCTCCCTCTCATATTTTCATCATGCATTCACTACATTTCTTGTAAGCTAAGGTTTGCATGATATTCGTACCTAGGATAACAAATTTACTTGGATTGGACGAAGGTCTTCATATCTCATTCAATCCATATTAGATAGAGCGACAACTAATGATGAACGATACTCGTTATTCCCAAATGCCTTTGTCATGGTATTTCACTGGATTGGGTATGATCATTGTCCATTATTGCTAGATACGAGCTCCACCAATTTCACTTGTTAGAAAGTTTCAAATATGATAATCGCTGGTCCCAAATGCCAGACTCGTATTAAGTAATTCAAAATGCCTAGAAAAATACTTGCCAAATTATCCACCCAAGAGACTTTTATCAAGCACTCTCCACTTATCGTTCCTCATTGACTCGATGGAATGCGCACACACATATCAATTCCCATTGGCGAATATCCACTCTCAAAACGCAACTTCATCAAGCAAAATTATGAATCCCTATTAACTACGTGCTTATTAGTCACTTAAAGGCTGAACTGCTACTCCACTATAAACAAGAAGAAGAATTTTGGCGCACAAAAAGTCGCATTCAATGGCTCTCTCAAGGAGATCGGAATGCAAACTATTTCTATGCTAAAACTAGGAATATGTACTATCAATCGTATCTTCAACATTCATTCTCCAAATGGATTGATTCTCAACACACAACCTGTGATTGAACCCACCTTCCACTCTTATTTCAACACCTAATACAATACTAATGGAGTCTCAAACCATACCCCTATTCTTCAACATGTCAATCCACAGCTTACCTCTCCAATGGTTGATCCCTTGCTACAGCATGTCTCCAAAGCTGAAATATGGAGCATTCTCTGCTCCATGAATCGTTCCAAAGCCCCTGGTCCTGATGGTTTAACTGCGGGTTTCTATAAAGATCATTGACATTCACTTAAATCCGGCCTTCACTCATTTATCCAACATTTCTTCGGTGAAGAGTATTTTGACCCAACATTAAACCACATAAACATTTGTCTCATCCCAAAGACAACAAACCCGATTTATGTTACGGATTACCGACACATTAGCCTCACCAACATGGCTTACAAGATCTTATCGAAACTACTAGGCAACCGTATCAAACATTTGCTGCATCACTTTATGTCTCCTCAACAATATGCTTTTATCCCCTTAAGACTAATTACAGATAATGTCTTATCGCACACTAACTACTGCATTCTTTAAAATTTTTCCGTCTAAAGCAGCCATTTCTTGCTTGTAAACTCGATATTAACAAAGCTTTTGACAAGGTAGAATGTTCTTTCTTAAATGACATGATGCTCCGCCTTGGTTTCCCATCTAAATGGGTGTGTTTGATCATGTATTGTATCACCTCTGTTAGATACTAGGTTCGAATCAATGGTCAACCATCGGGTTATATATCGCCTACTCGTGGATTACGTCAGGGTGATCGATCATCGCCTTACTTTTACTTACTATGTGCTGAAGGCTTATCAGCTTTGATTCAAGCTTTTAAACGCTCGGGTCTCATTCATCTGTTTACGGCTAGTCGAGGAGGACCCCCAATATCACACCTACTTTTTGCTGATGACTCTTTGATATTCAGTCATGCTTCAATTAAAGAGTGCCAACATCTGCTTACACTCCTCAATCTATATGCTAATCACATATGACAAGTTGTTATCTTCTCAAAATCCCGCCTTAAATTTGGCTATGGCACTCCCAACCACACTAGAGCTCTTATCAGACACATCTTAGAAATTAACAATGCTGATGGTTTTGGATTATACCTCGATCTACCTGAAGCTCAAGGAAGAATGGGTAACTCGGCCTTCCAGTTCATCCAAGACAAAAACACGAACAAAATATATTCATGGACAACAAGATCCCTTAGTCACGCAAGCAAGGAAACACTTATTAAATCAGTGCTCACAGCCCTCCCTATATACTTAGTGTCCTGTTTTCTCCTCTCTTCTAAAATTTTGACCTTTATCAACCGCACAATCCGTCAATTCTGGTGGTCCTCCACTCCCTCTAAACGTGGTATCCCATGGGTTGCATAGAAACGCTTGGTGTCCTCTAAATCTATAGGAGGGTTGGGTTTTCATGATTTATGAGCCTTCAATCTTGCATTACTTTCAAAGCAAGGATGGCGTTTACTCACAAATCCTTCCTGTTTACTCACACAAGTTTACAAGCATAAATACTTCAAACACTCAACCCTCCTTGATGCCAATCTTCCAACCCGAAGTAGCAGAGCATGGCATGGGATCTTCCAATCACTTGAGCTCATTAGGCAGGGATACCAACATGTCATTGGAAATG
This sequence comes from Iberis pinnata, assembly GCA_900406425.1. Classification (NCBI taxonomy): domain Eukaryota; kingdom Viridiplantae; phylum Streptophyta; class Magnoliopsida; order Brassicales; family Brassicaceae; genus Iberis; species Iberis pinnata. Next base: position 32,211 of record OVBE01000623.1, on the reverse strand, counting down.
GTAATAATACGTATATCTTTCATTCTCCTTGGCTGCCAGTTCCTTGCCCACCCTGTAACACCCTCAGTCACGACTAGAAAGGAGGCGTTACTTTTGATTCTATACTTAGACGAATTATCAAAGGTTCAAAAAAAATTTGAACTTCGAATAAAACGACCAAGTATGAATCCCGTCTTAACGCTATAAAAGGCTTGCCAATCTAAATGTCGTTAATTCATTAGTACTGTCCGGACCAGACAATGTATCATACAAAACCAAGTTTATATTTAAACATAATTTCTTTATTACATTAAAACGTTTACAAAGTATATATTACATAAGTTTAACCACGAGCCTTACCCTCAAAATGTACATGTACAAGCAAAACATATAATTCTACAAAAGGCTAGACAAATCTACAACATCGACCTACGTTCCTTTAATCCCATTAAATCCCTTTACGATTTCCTGCAAAAGAGAGTGAGACGTGATCAACTACTAAGCTCAGTGAGATCGGGTCCATAACATGCACCAATAGTTTCCCAAAAAATTCCCACAATAATATACAATACAATCAACAAGCATAAGTTAGACCGATTAATGCTTAAGTTTCATAGTAAATTTTAAATATTAATATTCTTAGCGTTTGATATCCTTAACCCAAAAAATTCTTTCGACACCATCTCAATCACTTGAGACCACAAAGGCTTAACAAGTGACAATGGTTCGACCGCTCTCATCAACACCATCTCAATCACACCAAGTGACAATGGTTCGATCCACATCGACACCATTTCAATCACACTAAGTGAAAATGGTTCGATCCCACATAATTCCAAACAATTCCAATCTCAACACGACATATCAACACGCTTATTTAATTATTCCATACATTTTAGTTCATGGTTAAATTCATTTTCCGCATCATTCTACTTTCACTCCATACTACATCTAAAACTCTTTATAATAACTAACCATCAAACAATTATACACATTTCACGACACACAATCAAGACTCAAGAAATCTATCTTTCGTAACTAAAACAAAAACCACGAACTCACCTTAATATCTTTTGGTTTTGGTTTGGTTTGATTGCCTAGAATTGATCAGTATGTGGTCTATGACAGGTTCGGATTCTCCCTTTCTTGTTCTTAAACACGATATGATCTTGCTTCTTGTTTTTGATTTTTGCAGAGCTTTGCTAAGGATTTCGTTTTGTGTAGGAAAAATGGAGGGTCTTGGGTGTTTTTATATAGAAGAAACAAGATGGTGGCAGCAGCTTGGGTTACTTCTTAGGAAGAAAACATGGTGTGTGTGAGCTATGTGCTTCACCAACTTGTTCGGGTGCTTGTGTCCAACACACACATACAACCTTCCCAAAAGATTAAGCAGCTCAATGAGCATCCCGAGTAGGTACTCATGCTGCTTAACTAGATACACCAAGCACACACACTGCACGGTCCCGCCATCGGTTCTTGCGGTTCGAGACTTAACCTCACGAACCGATCAAACTGCGGTCTTTCCCGACCAGCTTACGATACTTAGATCGTAAGTTATCTTAATTCAAATGGTTCTTGAGATTTCTCAAGATTACTAGCTCACCAAAACTAGCTAAGTTATCGTCCATAATGGTTTTCGGTACGTTTGCTTCTCACATTCTTTCGAAGTTCTTGTGCGGGTCACTACACATCCCATTTTCTCCGATAATTCTGCAACATTCGTCCACATCCCATCTTCGTACAGATACGTTGATTGATCCTTCTACGTAACATTGGAACTTATTAATGCTCCATTCCCTTATTTACCTTGAAGACATACCAATCATTCAATCTCTAATACCATCAAGTACTTCATCTCAGTACTCATCCATATGGTCTTTCACCTCAAATGGCCAATACACGGTGCGCCCCAACTACCATTTTTAGATTAATCATGCTGGTCCGAGCACCAAAATGCACAACAACCACTCACCAAGTACACAACAACAATTGAATAAGGNGCCCCCCCCCCCCCCCCCAAAGAAAAAATCAAACTATTTTGGTGGAGAACGCTACATAATGGATTACCAACACTATCAAACCTCCATCGTCGTCATCTATTGCCTCAACATATTGCCGAATCTGTGGAAGAGCCTTTGAAGACCTCAACCATCTCTTTTTCTTATGCCCAATTGCCCGACAAGTTTGGGAATTATCCTATGTCTCCCATATTCCAGAAGCCACAAATGATCCCACCAAAAATTTGCAAGACCTCTTACAACACAACCCCACCGCATATGTGTCAATAATCACTTATATTCTTTAGCGTTTGTGGAAATCCCATAACAAACTATTATTCAGAACAAACGATGGTTCACCCCCAAATAATACAGAAGGCCATTGATGATACCTCATTCTAGTCTTAAAACATTTTCCAATCGCTACAGCAAATATCTACCATTCCACACACTTCTCTTCAAACTACAATAAAAAAATTTCCAAACACCGGCTCTACCACACCATCTACTCCCACACTACTCTTACTCGTACTTCGTTGACGCCTCTTAGGTATCACATACAAAGCCATATGGTATCTATTGGGTGATTTACCATAATCACCGCCTATCCTGCTCGGTTATGCATGTATCCCTCTTTCTATATCAGCCACCCATTCCAAATCCCAGGCTCTTTACCAGGCTATCACTATAATCCACCGATACAATTACACTCCATGTACATGTTATACTGATTGCAAAATATTACTAGACACACTTCAACATACCTCCATTTCACTCCAATACCAAGGCTTACTTTTTTTTATAATTAATGTAATGTCAGGTATTGAATTGAGTATTATATGTATTTCATTGTAATTGAATTTTAAATAATTTTGATAGATTTTCTTGAATTTTGTACGACACCTGTTGAATTTGAAAATATTTTAATAGATTTTTTTGCAAAATATTTATATTAATTGTTATGTATTTAGAAATCATTTAAAATCTTAAATCTAGTGATTAAAAGTATTTTGTTTATGGAACAATCACAACTTCGGTTCTTTTCATTTTACTAAAATTACATAAATTAATCTATACTATCATATGACAGAATTTAGCACAACGTAATTTTGATGTTGAAATATATATAGTAAACATTTTAAAAGTACTATTTCCTATTCTCTCTCATGGACGATCTCTAGTTAGATTTAGAGGCTTCTCCGACGAGGTTTGAGAACGATAGAGAGCTCTCCTTTTATTCTCTCGTGCATCGTGGACGTTCCGCAAATGTTTCTTGTTACTCTACCGACGAAATGCTCCATCAGCTCCCAACATGCAACGGTAGTTTGTGATGACCTGAAGACTCGCCAAGATCTCAGAAGCATCACAAGTCGCTGTAACGACTGGCTTCTCATGACGGAGGGCGTTTTCTATTTTCCTCTCCAGACGGCATTGGTGACGGCTCATATCTTTTGGTCAGATAGCGGTGTGGGTAGATCCGTATCAACCTTTCCCTTCGGTGGTGTCTCATTCAATGTCTTATTCCTCTCGCCGTCTCAATCTTTTCCGTCAGTGGTGGAGATCTCTTTCTCTTGCTTTGTTTCTACTTTGAGCTCTAAGGAGTGGATCTCGATATGGATCTCCTCTGAGGAGCTTAGTCGTTGTTCAACTTTCTCCCCGGTGGTTCTAAGCACTGGTTAGGCTCCTCCTACTCTCGAAAGCCAGAGATGGATGCCGTCGGTGGTTAAATGGTTCTTGATGTTTTCTCCAGTGGCACCTAAAGTATTTCGGCGGTGATATGCGCAACGAGTCTCGCGTGACGGTTTGAGGGAGCCAGGAACAGACTCGTGGTTGGCCAACTGTTTGTTTGGTCTTCTTTTAGTGCTTGACGGAGCCTCGATACAACGATGGAGACGACATTTCTTTGATTGGAGCAAACCTTGTCTCCAAACCCTAGGGTTATGATTTAGGGTTTTAGTGTTTGGGCATGGTGCAACACCCCGACCTGATTTTCTATACAAAAGACTCACCATTTGGAAATCCAAACGATGACATGCCTTCTATACTTCATTTTTTTCAAGCATCTTCAATTCTTCTAAGTTAATTATTATACTTAGCCGTTCTCATGCATATTTTGATTACTTTTTAGCATAAAAAATCAACTTTATAGATAGATCAACGAGTTCTTTATATTAATGTGTCTTCGCTAACATAAGCTAATACGTTTCATGCATAAACTCCTAGTTGATATACCCAAACAGTACATCCTATCCATCCATTCCTTCACTTGGTCATGACTCCGCAAGTTGCTCATTCCAAAGTGCTACCTATGACCACAAAAGAGGCATAAGCAACACAACTTTGTTAGTGAGTACGGTTAATCCATCCCACATAGCCCCAACAATACATATATGGTTCCCTTATGAACAAAAGTACAAAACATCTCAACATTAAGACTATACTGCCCTGATCACCTGGGTTGCCCAAATCAATCACCAGTCAAGCCACAAACTGACTAGACTTCCCTAACCATCTGGATTCACCCAGATCAATCACCAGTCTAGCCACAACACGACACTTAACACCAGTATCTCGACACATAAAGTCTTCACTACGGTACCATGGCCTAACAGTACGCACATCCAGTCATAAAGACCATCAGTACAACACAAAATACCTAATAGTAACATGCTTCCGATCACATGGACCTTCAGATCATGCTTTTCGGTCATATAGACCTTTAGTAAGGTAATCGACACACATTTCCTTAAGACTATCACATAAATAAATCTAGATTTCAGATAAACGCACTCACCTTAGAATTCGGCCCAGACTTGGTTAATCCTTCGGTTCCATGGACATACTTGCGACTTGATCACAATCTACTCCAAACGGCTCGCTGCCTCATCTTTCGGCAGACTTTACCTACACACCGACCGTTTCTCCATCCGTCTCAACCAGCGCTTGAACTTACCCTTTGGTAGTCTCGCCATCACACAGACTGATCCGACCAACACACGAGTTTCTCTAGCAACTCTGATACTTTCTCTCACTAAGTCAGTTTCTCTCTCTCTCTCTCTCTCTCTCTCTCTCTCCATGTACTGATTCTCACATGCAAAATAACAGCTTCTAGCCTGAGCCAACCGCTCAAATAACAGTCCAATCAGGACACTCCACGTCATCACGCACGTTCTCAACTGGCTAACCGCTCCCACGCACTACTTCGCACAATAATATAGGATCTGACTGGATCACTTGGCCAATTAACCACTCGCGCAGGCCTTTGCACATGTGGCCTGATAGTCGTAACTGCCATGTCTGTATACGATATAAGTAACCATCGTGTCCGTATATGACATCCATAATCGTTATGTCTGAACCCAACATATGTAACCTTCTTGTCTGGTTCCGACCAGACTTACCAACCACTCGGCCAACTGCCACTTAATCTGATTTTAATGGACTTCACTGATTTTACTTGGATTTCTCAATCATATTCATCTCATGACCTTAGCTCAGCTTAGTCCTTGACTGGCTAGCTCAACACTCGGATTCCCACCTTGATCAAAATCCACCCACGATATGATATTCGATGTTCTTTTTATCAAACGGACCTTGATGCTTGTCAGGAATCACGACCATGTTTCCCAAACATGATCTAGGGGTTTTCCATCATCATCGGTCTCATCCAAACGTAGCCTTCCAAACATGTCTGGGTAGCCAACTATATCCACCCACCCCCCTATATAACATTGGTGACAATTTTTGAATTGACACAATAAGACATTGATATGCCCGTGGAGTCACTAGCCTATTCGAAATTCATTAAATAAATTAAGTATAAACAAACTAACATGAAAACTCGAACAATTCATCATTTTTTCCTTAGTTTTTCCCGAATAAAATCTTATTCTTAGGTTTTTAACCTCTTGGCTCACGATTCTCATACTTTAGCTTGGCCATCCCGACCTACTTAGCCAACTTGGTGGTTCACGAGTGTTACAACTCTTCCCCAATTAGGATTAATTCGTCCTCGAATTTTCACCTTTATTTTTCATAACTCGCACAACCTTATGCTTCTCAAACCACTTAGGATATACATTTTTCCACTTGTTTCCGTGTTGTTTCCTCAACATAACCACAATACCATGCAACTTGCACATGCTTAATCCTTTGCTTCCTTTAGGTTTTGGTTCTTTTCCCAATAGTTCCATACACCTTGGGTTGAACTTTGCAGTTTTTTTGTCCCAACCTTATCTTATAAGTGACAGCCTGAGATAATCCACATATCCGAACTGAACACTCAATATTTTCCTTCATAAAATCCGCATAGCTTCCTTTAAACCCTGAGAATCTTTCATCTTGATCCGTAGGATCACTTTTTTCCATAACAAAGTCCTTATCGAACATGGTTTTGCTCCCTCCCCCCACTTGGGTTAATATTACCTTTCACCTTAGGAAAACCAATCACTAATTCCACTGCGACCATGTTTCACGTCCATTCCAATTTATGCAAACTTCACATAACTCATTCAACACTTGATGTCTGTTTAACCAATTGAAAAGTCTAACCACTTGCTTACAACTCGGTTCAAATTCCCGAAGCAATATTTATATTCCTTGTCCATACGAAAAGGATATCCTTCCCAGTACACTTAGTAGGTTAAGTAATGCTAGAAAAACCCGTAACAATCTTTGTTCCATAATCCGCTAAGCTCCAACAAGCTTCAGATTTCCTTTTGCATTATGCGATGTTGACCAATCCTTATGGCCTATACTCTTCCAACTTCAACAGTCACTTCTTTTGCCCATGACCACATGTCTTATAAAGCCAATCAATCTTTTCCATAAGCTACTTGTACTTAACTTCGCAAACTACTCATGATCCCACTATAAGAAAACTGCACATTGATAGGGTTCCGCCATAGCGCTAATTTTGGTTATGTTATAGTAGGTGTCACCCACGTTTAATAGCATACTCTAAACACTATGAATGTTGATGAATAAGGGGATATTAAAAATGGCCGGGCTTTGTAGATTTTTGGTAACATTTTACTAAATCTCTTTAATTTTATTTTTTAACAGATTTTGATACTCAATTATAACGCTAATTCTAACACAAAAAATTAATCTTATCTCCAAAAAATTTGTTAGTCGTAAAAATTTGCCTCTTTATCATTCTTCCCCCCCCCCCTCTATTTTTTTCCATGTTTCCCTCTTCTCTTTCCCTTATTCCCTTCATCACCCGATACCTTCAATCGACCCCTCAAATATCGACCTCTCATATATCATCTCAATCTTAGATTGTGTCCTATGAATCTTTCTAAAATCTCATCGATCTCCTCTAGCTAATCGAATCAATCAAGTCTCGAATTGATTCTAAAATTGATTCGATTAATATATCATATTCGTCATCTTCCCGATTCGTAAGTATTTATTCAATTACCGGAATGATTGTTCTTCAATGATATGAAAGAACTACTATAATGTTTATGCAGGAATGGTTTCCAAAGGTTGGATAAGATCAAGGATTCAAATAAGCAAAACAAACGACTTGAGGAGCTTACAGAGAAGATGAGAGAGTGTAAAAGGTATGCTTAGCATCATTTCTCTGCACTTTAGCATATTTTTAGCATGTGATGCTTTTGATGAAGTAAAGGCTGATGCCAAAAAGTAAAATGTAGCTGAAGTTAAGGAGGAGAAAGAGCCAGAAGATAAGGTAAGACGAGATTCTAGGTTGCTCTCTACTAAAAATCAAAACTTGATTCATATTGTTATTATTCATATTGACTACGTATTGGCTTGTGTGTGTTTCGATAGGAAATGACTCTGGATGAATATGAGAAAATACTTGAGGAAAAGAGAAAGGCCCTTCAAACTCTGAAAAAATATGAGAGGAAACTTGATACTAAAGAGTTTGAATCAACACAACGATTCTCAAACAAGAAGTCTAATGATGACATCTTCATCAAGTTGTTAAGACATAAGTTCTATATTGCTACTTCATTGACATAAACTTACTTAACCGATTCTTAAACTACTTCTTAAGGTTTTGATAAGGAGAAACGCAAAGATGCTCCTGAGAAAGAAGAGAAGGAGAAGAAGGTTTGCATAATTTTCTAAATCAAATACGTTGTAGAAGTCAATAAGTTTGCTTATGGTTGTGTATTTTGCTTAGCAGGCTGTGAGCATCAATGAGTTTCTGAAGCCAACATAGGGTGAGAACTATCACCGAGGAGGTTGTGGTAGGTCGTGGTCGTGGTGGCCGTAGAAAAGGTGTTTTAAGTGGTGGGTTTCGTTGTTTCGTGATCACCGTAGTGAAGCTGCACCTACCATTGGAGACGCTGCTCAGTTCCCATATCTTGGGGGAAAGTAAGATCCATCCATACTCGTGTTAGGTGTAAATTTTTAAATGTCATCAGTTTTGATAATTTATGCAAACTTATGCATTTCTAGTTTTTACTTTCGGAAATAATACTCTTTTTGGTTCTAAAACTTAGTCTTTAGTTGTTTTCTTATATATTTCAGACGGTCAAGTCTGTTATTGAGAAACTTGTTGATGCTGGAATGAAAAGAATGGATAACTGATCAGACCATTGAGCGATCAAAACAAGTAAGTTACAGAAAGAAGTTGTTTCACTTGACTCGTAGAAATTTCTGTTTAGTGTTTCTTGTAGTTTATGAGGAATTAAGCTGATAAACTGGTATATGTTTCATGTGATTAATTGTTCTCTTAACTGTGATGGAATCAATGCAGTGATTTGGTGAAGATATTCTGAGATGCACATACTCAAAATCTGAGTACTGACAAGTCCCAGTGAAGATCAAGTCAAATTCACAAAAGAAGGTGAAAATCTATGTAAGACATGTCTTCTCTTGGATATGTCGATACTTAGATTTTGGAGTATTTGGTCGAAGACCTCTATATATGACTGTGGAGTGGAAGTGAAATTTGTGTTTTCTTTTTTTCTTAACATGATCTAGTATCATTCGAATTATAGTATCATTCGAATTATGAACCTACTTCAGCAATGTTACCTTCTTAAGTTGATATTGGATTAATGATTCATAGTTTATTTTTATCAAAGATAGAAGAATTCAAGGTGTTGAACCCTCTAAAATTAAATATCGAGCTTTATTTAAGTAACTTGAGTGTTATCTTTGCTAACTTGAGTGTCCATTAAAGCGAATGTTAATGGACAAGTAAATCAATTAAAACTTACTAATTCAAATCTTACTAATTCAAATCTAGTAATACGTTAACCACTGTGTAACCAAAATTTTAAGACTAGCACATATTGGATCTATCCAAAGACAAAAACCTCCAAAAATAGGCGTATCTGAATATGCATAATGATATTTAACATGTTAATATTTTTAATTTAAAATAAAAATTTCAATATATTAGAAGAATATATAATTTGTAATTTTTATATTGATATTTAATAAAAATACAAATTTGTATCTTTATAATATTCCTCTATTTTGAACCAAAATAAAATATAAAAAATTTAATTTTTAATTTGTATATTTATAATTAAAAATTTAAAGATTTTTATATATTTCCAAATTTTATTTAAAATAAAACATTATAATATTTTAAATAATATAAGCAAGACATGTGAAACATGTATGTTAAACATGTAAACTAACCAAAGTTGATTCTTCTACAAATGTTTTTTCTTGCTTTTCGCAATTTAGATTCTCAATTAGGTTTTGTAACTCAATTTTGATGTTTTTGTTAAAATTTTCTAGATATTTTGCTCATGTTTCATTGTAAACATGTTACTTTATGTTCAAAATGTAAAGTTTGTGCTAAAAAACATGTGACAATGTGAAATGTGTGAGACTATGTTTTATTTTAAAATAAGTGAGCTTATGTATTACATTTTCTTGTATAATTACAATCTTTATAGTAATTACGAAATGACAATCTCAAAAACTTTTAAAAATTTATCTTTAATATACAAGATTAAAGTATAGAGTTTAAGGAGTTGTAATTTAGCGTTTAGTTTTTAGAGGTTTGTGGTTTGGAGTTTTGATTTAGTGTCTATGGGTTAGGGGTTTATGGTTTGGAGTTTTGATTTAGTGTCTAAGAGTTTGGGATTTTTGGTTTAGGGTTTAGTGTATAAGGGTTGATTACTTATACATAGCATTTGTAAAACGCTATTAATGTAAATTTATAGGCGGGAATCGAAAATTATTAAGGCGCTATACTCAAGGCATAAAGCCTTAGAAACTTGATCTCTTTCACCCAAACCAAACGATTATGCTTAGTACTCAAAGCACAAAGCCTTAGCCATTAGCAATACAACCTTTGTCACAAGACATTTTATGTATTGTCCTTTCTGTGACCGAAGCCACTCTTCTCTAGTTAGAGATATCCACGACCTTATTAGCTTTGCATGTTTCTCATATTTATGCTCCATCTTCACCATAGTGATAGCACATCCTCTCGTTCCTTTGTCTTTTCCTTGGACCCTTGACCTTATGTCCCCTTCGAGACAATCCTTTACCTCGTGGTTAGATTATCACAAAAATTACACGCTTTAACATGGCTTAACACTGCTCCCATCAGTCTTTTCCGAACCATCATATTCTTCGAACTTTCTTTCTTGTTGTTAGAATGATTCACCATTGACCTATGCAATCACAATCAGTTCCTTTCCCAATTGCTTGGCTTCCTTAGCCATTCCAGATTTCAATTAACGACTTTTCTTAACCAACCAATCAATAGATGGATAGCTCCAATCCAAACAACGGTTCATAATCACAATCCTTAGACTCCATATGAATCTTCGAACTTGAACATTTTCATTATTCACTCATGGCCAACATACTTTTCTCACGGTTTCACTTTGCCCCATATTTCCGCACATTCCTTGTGCTTTTCACATGGTTGAACTCTAGCTCATAGTCCCACACATTCTTTGGGCCTTGGTGCAATTCCATGAATGCACCTTCCTTACCATCAAATGATTCTTGTGGAATCCTTCTCTTTGAACTTGTCATATAAACTTTTTCATGTTCTGATACACCTTCCAAACAACGCATCTAGACAACATATATGTGCATCACCTTCAAAATAATGCACAATACTTTCCTTAACCGTATGGACAACGGAACTTCTCAAGTTCCTTTCCAATCGGTTGTCCACTCATCCACCTCTAAAAGATCCATTCCATCCAACGAGAACTTTTTTCCCAGCTTCCTCTTATAATCCATCACCTTTTGAATGGAACATTCTCCGGAACTTCTTCCCAGTTCCACCACAAACAGCTCATTCACCTCATGAGGCTAGCCAAACTGGAACAGGTGCACTATTTGCAACCCTTTTCCAACATAAAGCCATCAACATCAGTTCTTCATCCAATCTGATTGGAGAAACTCTTGCCGCAACACCAGCAGCACAAGCATGCGCACTACCTCTCGGGTTCACATTTCCAACAGTCTCCGGATTTCGAGTATTCTCTTGCTCAACACTTCCATATTCAGAGCATTAACTTGCTCCCCACTTCCAAATTTTGAGCATTCACTTGCTCAACGCTTTCAGTTTCTGAGCATCACCTTGCTCTATACTTTCATAAGTCTCAGCTCTACACGACATCTTACCTTTTCACGGCATCTTGCCCTTTTTCCTCGGTAACTTTTTTCCACCTGAAAACAGTTCATTCGCAAGTTGATCTCAAGACCAACTTTTTCACACAAAGAAACAAAAACGAGTAGTCTTACCGCGGTCAAAGAATTAGAAGGATGGATAACCCCACTAACTCGTTTATGCTAAAACTTTTCCTAGAACTATAATTGCTTTGATACCAATTTACAACACCCGACCTGATTTTCTTTCCAAATGACTCACCGTTTGGAAATCCAAACGATGACATGCCTTTTATACTTAGTTGTTTTTCAAGCATTTGCAATTCTTTCTAAGTTCTTTATTATACTTGGTTGTTCTCATGCATAGTTTGATTACTATCAAAGTTCTTTAGCATAAATAATCAACTTTATAATTAGATCAACTAGTTATTTACATAAATGTGTCTTTGCTAACATAAGCTAATACATTTCATGCATATACTCCTAGTTGATCTTTCCAAACAGTACATCCTATCCACCCTTCCTTCACTTTCCGTGAGTCCGCGAGCTACTCATCCCAAAGTGCATAAGCAACACAACTTTGCTTAGTGCGTACGGTTAACCTGTCCTACTTAGCCAAAATAATTCAAATATGGTTTCATTAAGAACAACAGTACAACACATCTCAACAGTAAAAATAGATTTCCCTAATCATCTAGGTTACCAAGATCAATCACTAGTCAAGCCCACAAACTGACTAGACTTCCTTGACCATCTAGATTCACCCAGATCGATCACCAGTCTAGCCATAAATATGACATTTAAGCCCAATATCTCGACATATACTTCAATAACCATCCAATCAGGACACGCCATATCATCACGCATGTTCTCAACTGCCTAACCACTCCCACGTACTACTTCGCACAACTGTCCACAATCTCACTCGATCACTTGGCCAATTAACTGCTTACGCACTCCTTTGCACACGTAGTCCGACAGTCGTAACTTCCATGTCCGTATCCAACATACGTAACCATCCTGTCCGTATATGATATACGTAACCATACTGTCCGTATACGATATACATAACCCTCCTGTCCGTATACGATATTCATAACCGTCTTGTCTGGACCTGGCATACGTAACCATCCTGTCCGGATTCCCACCTTAATCAAGATCCAGCCACGATCTGATCTACGATCTTCCTTTGATCGGTTCTCCCAAATGGACCTTGATGTTTGTGAGGCATTACGACCATGTTTCCCAAGCATCGTCTAGGGGGTTTTCATCACTCGTGGTTCCATCCAAACGTAGCCTTCTAAACCTGTCTGGGTACCCAACCATACCCATCCCTATATAGAATTAGTGACAATTTTTGAATTGATGCCAGAAGACATTAATATGTATGAGGAGTCACTAGCCTGTTTATAATTAATTATAAACAAGCTAACATGAAAACTCGAACGATTCATCATCTTTTCCTTAGTCTTTCCCGAATAAACTCTTAGCCTTAGGTTTCTAACCTCTTGGTTCATGGTGCTCATATTTTAGCTCGGCCATCCCGGGCTATTTAGCCAACTTGGCGGTTCACATGTGTTATATTTGGCCCAGTTTGTTTTTTTTTAGAATTTTTTTTTGTGGGCTTTTTAGCCCAAAATGTTTTTATCTTCATAGAAGAGAGTAAAGGTTCATGAGGTTTTTTTTATTTTTTTGAGATTCTTATAATTTTCTTTGACTTTTTATAAGCTAATGTAATCTATTTATTATGAAATGAACATTTACATTTTACCATATATATATATATATAGTAAAAGTTCGTCTAATAATGTTTCAACGCCTTTTTCTACAATTGAGAGTATTTCATATATGAGATTTTTTTAAAATATGCAATAATATTTAAATATTTTTTCCAAAATTCCATAAATATCTTTTCTTTTTCATTATGCCATAAATTGATGGCATAATGGCATTTAGTTTTTTTTCTTTTCTATATTGCCCTTGGTTTTGGTGCAATGGTACAACTAGCTTTAGTTGTGAGTCTCAACATCATGTCACATCAATTTATATTTGTTTTATTTTTTTATTTTATTATTTTCGTTTTTATTTTTGTTTAAAGAGATGAAATAGATCAACAACTTAGGTTGACATTATGGACAAGATTCAGTGGTGGACGAATTAATTTTTTGCTGTTATGGTAGACGAATTAATGGATGGACATGTTTGTAATAAGCAAAACTCATGAGACAAAAACATTTTTTTATGTCTAATGTTGTCCATATATACATGTTTACCAGAAAAAACATTTGATTGACAAGTTTACCAGAAAAATACTTTTTTCCACTTGTAGACAAAATATAAACTACGAGGAAGCATCAAGTGGTAGAAATCGACTTCTCCACCCATGGTGGATCAAACTTGATTGGTGGACATCCTCTGATAGTGGACTAAACTTGATTGGGGGAGGAACAAAGGTTTGAAGTCCGATTTGTCCACCATGATAGACCAAATTTGATTGGTGGACATCCTCTAATGCATCATAGATTTTTCCACATTGGTGAAGCGAATTTGACTGGTGGACATCGCAAGATAGTGTATTTGATAAAGAAGATCTTCATATTCGTCCACTTGATAGATTATTAACACAATACTTTGTTCATAAAAACTCTTTGATCTCTCAAATCAAAAGTTCATCAAAAACTCACTTTTTATGAGCAATTACACCACCAATAAGAGTTAATCAATTCTTTCCACCCAAATTCACAAGATGACATTTTTTCTAATCTATCAAGTGAGTCTAGAGTTTTAATCGGTAGAAAGAGCGAGAATAGGGAGATTATAGACAAATTAGAGAGAAAATTATATAACATGTCATAATTTCAAAAAGTTTTCTCTAGGACGAGAGAAAATTTGGGTTTTCGATGTAGAGAGAAAGATTACAGAAGATATAGAAGAGAGAAGATAAGAGAAGAAAGTGGAGTAAAGGGAACATAATCCAATGCTTCTTTTAAAGAAAAATTAGAAATATGTGACAAATCACTTAGCTTGTCTGCGCGTGTCAGCTAAGGTATGTTAGACTTTCGTTTATGTGCCATTATGGCATATCAGTAAAAGAGGTTTTATGGCATATCATAATTTTTTTTTAAATTATAGCATATCATATAATTTTCTCCCCGTATATTTACCTTGTTCACTCTATTTGATATATGTAGTTAATGTATTTTTTCTATTTCACATGTTTCTTAGTGCATATCATACCAAAAATGTTAGGTGATTAAAAGAGCTTCAAAAAACTCATAAAGGTTATGAATGTTTTTAGCGCCGGTCCAACAATTTTGGATGTTCTATACAAATCCAAAAAATGTGCCTCTTATTTATATATGTGAAAATGTTATTTTAATATATTAACTGAATGGCTCGTTAAAGTTCAAAGATAGAAGTGACAATAAAACAAAACAAAAAATTAACTAAGATATACTAAATTTGTTTTGCCATCTTAAAATACTCAATAAATATTATTTTTACAAAAATTCTATCAATTTACTTATAATATAAAGATTTTTTAAAAATACTCTCTATTTCAACAAAAAGTGCCTTTTTATTTTTACGCAAATGTACTCAAGATGTTTGTACCCTAATCGGTGGCTTTCTTGATTTATGCTTTGGAACGGCCTTGAATGTTTCATTTCCTAAAAAAAGAGTAGCAAGAATGCTATTAGACGACAGCAAAAAAAAATTAAATATTTTTCTAAACACATATTTGTTTAAGGGAATCTCCAAGACTAACACCATTTTACGGTAGAAACCACACTAAAAATATATTTCTCCAACCACAACACCAAATAACACACTAAAAATAATATTCTTTATTATTATATTGTTAAATCAAAAATTATCTTCATTGTTTAATAGCTTATTTAAATACATATTATTATTCATAATAGATTAATATAACCACAAATCAATTCTTTAAAAGTAAAATTATATTTTAAAACATAATTATGTTACATGTAAAAAAACATATTACATACAAATAAATAAAAACAAAAAATAAATTACATTATACTAATTCTCATAATTGGTATATTCGAGCCATATATGTTCAATTAACACATCTCAAAGTTCAAAATGAGCTTCTCGATCCTTCATTTTTCTGTGTCGAATTAGAAATTCTTGAAATCGAGAATTTCGTCATCCGCCATCTCAACTTCCGCGCTAGAAAATTATATTCGTTCTTTAATTATTGCATCAAAATCACGTTCATCCTCTATGATCATATTATACATTATGATACAACTTGTCATTATATCATGTATCACTTTCTTACTCTATAAGTGTGATGGTCTGACCACAATTGCAAATCTTGATTACAATACTTTGAATGCATATTCCACATATTTTCTACATGATTCTTGTTTCATAGCAAATAATTTTTTTTGGGACCACGTGGATCGTGAATTGTTTGAACAAAAATAGAAAATTTTGGATATATACCATCAACAAGTGAATAGCTCATGCTATAACTTTTTCCATTAATAACAAATTTAGCGGGTGGAGCAGTACCTTCAGCTAAATTAGCAAAAAGATGAGATGACTCTAGCACATTAATATTATTATTAGACCCCGGTAGACCAAAATATGCATGCTAAATCCAAATATCGTAATCAACTACAACTTCTAGATAATAGTAGGAGATCCACTACGACCACCATATTGTCTTCCCCAACATGATGGAAATCCTCTGCGTTCACCAACGTGGAGTAGTCGTGCGACATCATTAACGTCGAGAGATCAAAGATAGTGTTCTCGAAAAACCTCGACGACAGCACAATAACATCGCTTTAAACTTTCAAGAGATGTAGACTCTCTTATTTTTTTATATATTCATCAGTGGCATATGACGTGAACCATATGCTAACATTTGAAATACAACATTAACTTTTTGTAAACAAGACAACCCGAGTCAACCAACCCCACCTCTTCGTTGAACAAAGTAATTATCATATCTTTGTATAGCATCATAAATACGATGAAGCAAAGCACGAATCATCCAAAATATACGTCAGAATATCATCTCGGGAAATAAGAGATTTTCTGAAAAATAATCGTTGAAGAGATTGCGAGATGCATTTTCCGGGTCACGATTGATAAAGATATGTCCATGAATCGATTGTCCATGAGATCCCTCATTGAGTAGGTGTTGAGCAATAAGAAAATTGTTGTTTGCATTAATTTGACATGCTGTTTGATTTTCTATATCTTCATAATAGTCATCATCAAAAGATGAAGAAGAAGAAGAAGAAAGAAGAAAATGGTATGTAAGATGAACTAGCATCAGGCCCGTGTCATGGCGCAATGAAAAGAAGCGAAAGCCTTGGGCATCAAATGGGAAAAAACTAATATATATATATATATATATATATCAAATATGTAATATACCTACATTTAAATATCTAATTTACCATATAAAAAATTTTAGTTACAGTAAAAGGGGTAAACATGATTCTTTTAGTGGTCCACCATATTTAATAAACCAATTAGAAATGACAAAATAATTTTAGTTAATTTTTTTTGAAGAAATGGTTCCAGCCTTCGTCTTCGCCTCTTCACATTCCTTTTTTCCATCTTCTTCATGTTTCTATGAGCAACTTGTAATCTAGGATCTTAAGTTCATAACTAAAAGAAAATTAGTTTACTTTTCACAACAAATTACTGTAAGGTAATTCTCTTCGTTCTCTTTAGTTTTTTTTAATTACTTGTTTTTTGAATAAAAGTTGTAAACAATTTTAAAAGTTTAATTGATGATTGTATGTTCGACTATTATGTGACAGAACGATGTCTTCAAACATAAGACATCAACCATATGGAGCAGAAAATAGAAAAAAAAGAAAGAAATAAAGACTCAAAATAATATTTTATTGAGGTACTTCCAAAAACTGATCTTTTAGATAAGTTTGTGGAAATAATGATGAACAATATGATACTTTTGGAGAAGATGAAGCAAATAAGAATATAAATGAGGGTTATAAAGAAAAGGATATTTTTGAATAAGAGAATATAATTATAATGAATGATGAAGATGTGGAAGCTAATGATGGTGACAAAACTACAATCAGCGAGTGATAGATAGTTTGATGGCTTCTTGTACCAATCTTGAAGATTCTCTAAATTTTAGAAAGTATTCAGAAGTTGTTGGTAATGATCTTTTTTGAACTTAAAGTGCTACAAGAAGCTTTACCAAAAGAAGTTAAGAAGCCCTATTGAAGTGCTAGTTTTTTTAAAAGCAACTACGCATCTGCAGAATTTTTTGTTTCAAAACAAAAGCTGATAAAGTCGTCTCTTCGTTCGACTATGTCACATGAGAGATTGAGTGATTTAGCTATCTTCTATTGAAAGATAATTGCTGAAAAGTTTTGATTTTGAAAGTTTGATGAACGATTTCGTAGAAGAAAAAAAGAAGAAGAATTATGTTTTAGAACCATAATTCGATTAGCGTTTTCTTCTTCTGTGTGACTTGTTTTATCATTATAGACATTTTTATGAATTGGGGCGTCTTTTTTTAGTTGCTTATGGAATGTTTTTATGTTGTCACGGCTCCGAATAGTATTATTGTAGCTCATATTGTAAGAGAAAAAATGGTGAGATTAATATTATTATTTAAAAGTGATACACATTTTATAATGTAAGAAAATCGATCTAAACCGTTGGTTTTTTTGAGCAACATCTAACAGTTGCATTGATTAGTCACTTCACTATAATCTATAAAAGCTTATTCAATCTTGGCCCTTGAATTTTTGTGAGCAATATCTAACTGTTGCATTGATTAGTCACATCATGTCATATATCCATAAAATCTTATTCAATCTTGGCCCTTGAATTTTCATAGCAAGATCTAACTATTGCATTGATTAGTCACTTCATGTCATATATCCATAAAAAAATTTCAATCTTGGCCTTTGAATTTTTCGAGCAAAATCTAATTGTTGCATTGATTAGTCACTTCATTTCACATATCCATAAAAGCTTATTCAATTGGCCCTTGAATTTTTTCAGCAAGATCTAACCGTCAGATTGATTTTGCTTTCACTTCTCTATATAAATGTACACTAGTCTTTGCATAATTTCAGAGATTCAACTCATCTTCTTATCACTTATATTTTTTCTTTCAAAATCGCTCCTCGGACTGCTTCATATTCTATTGATGAAGATATACATTTATGTCATGTGTATCTTGATGTTTCTCAAATTCCATTCATATGTATAAATCAATCAAAAGATCAATTTTGGGAAACAGTCGAAACATAATACAAAAAATCTGAAATTTTTTTTCTCATCAACCAAGACCAAGAAGATCCTTACAAACTCGAATGCCGATAATTCTTTCTACAATCTCCAAGCTAAGAGGATGCATTAACCATATTGAAAATAAGAATTCAAGTGGTGCTTCCGAGCAAGACATTGTAAGCTCATATTGTCTCTTTTTCGTACTCCATCGTTTTATTTATTGTCCTTACTAACATTCTTACAATTTTTTAATGTAAATATCAGCTAAACCAAGCTAAAATTTTATTGACACAAGGTGCTAAATACAAGCAAGGTTCAAATTTGACCATGCTTGACCTAACCTCCAAGGTATCGAGAAATTTGCAAATAACAACACTAATACATCTGCAATTTTCCAAGAGAAAGGCCATAATGTTATATCGTCTCCTTCCTTCTCAATGTTTATCGGTTCATCTTCATCCTCTGGTATGAATTCAATAAATCTAAATATGAATGATGAAGACGTTGTTTTTAATGTATCTCTAAGACCTATGGGTTAGAAAAAAGCAAAAAGAAAACAATAATATGATGAACAATTTTTAAAAAAGATGGAGCAAAATGATAAGCTGATCAATGCTATAACTAAAAGCACTTCTAAAAGAAATGAAATTAAAAGACAAAAGGTCAGGTAGCAAAAATGAAAGAAGAGAATATAATATTATTTGCGGATTTGAGTTCTATAACTGATCCAGAGTCTCGTGCGTATATTGAAAATGAAAGAAAAATATATATTGAGGAAAAGAGCGCAACAAAATCAATATGAAGAAAGAGGAGAAGGTTATGACCAAACACAATATCAAGGATCTCAATATCGAGCATCTCGTTATCATGGATAACAATTTCAAGTATAACAAAATCAAGGAGAACATACAGAAGCTGAAGATCAACTGTCACCTAATAATCGAGATGATTTTAGCCAATATAATAAATTTTTTTACTGGACCCTAAAATAATTTTCTAGGCGATTAGATTTTTATTTAAGTTTATGTTATGTCTTTAAAAACTACTTTATTGCATTTTGTGTTTGTAAGATTTTGAAATTGTATGTTTTTATATATTTTAACTTAGTTTTATTAAGCATTTTCCATTTTAATGTATATTAATTATTAGTATTAAGATTTCAAGTTAATTAAAATTACTATTTATATCATTGAAAATAAATATACATAAAATAATTACCATATTAAATAAAAAATGGTTGGTTTGATTTTTTAAAATCAAATACCGAAATTTGATCAGAACCCGAAGCTAAAATATCTGAATCCAACTTGAAACTATAAAATACTCGAATGGATTCTAGACTTTTTTACAAGTACAATCAAAAAGTCTGAAAAAATCATTTTGAATTCGAACGCACACCCCGAACTAAATATACAATCTAAGTTATATAAAATAAATTTGCCGTGGCTATAGTGTCACACTAAATATAGTGAGACACTATAGATAAAATGAGAATCGCACTATAATAACGTTGTCAATGCCGTCTGGTTGGAGTACCAAAACATGTTCTACCCAAATGGATAAAGATACCAAAACCTGTTCTACGCTAAGAAATTCAACTTTGGTTCTTCATTGTTATGTCATGTAGGAACGAAACGAATACAATAGTACTTCACTTTATTCAAGTGGAATTAGTTCTATAAGTTGGGTCTTGAGATCTAAATTATGTTTAAGCTTCAATCTCAGTAAATTTGTTGTACTTAAATTGACAAAAAAATGACTACAATTGTACTTAGGTTTATGCAGCACTTATTAAGCTTAGTTACAAGCTCTAACATCTTTAAGCTACAATACTATGTATATATACCTTAGAGAAATAACAACAAGAAAATCTAACAATTTAAAATGGAAATTTTAACGAGATTATGGTTGTCGGAAATTCTAAACGAATTTTCGATGGATTTAGGACTGAATTTAATTCGTCTGAAATTTTTGACGGATCTAAATTCGACGGAAGTTTCATAGAAATTCTTATGGATATCAGACAACCAATTTGTAAAGGATATATCCATCATAAACCTTTTATTTGTCCGTCGTTTATTTCTAATTGTAGCAAATATTAGTTATATCACAGTTTGAATTAAAATTTTCTGTCGAAAATCTGTAGAAAATTTGGTTTTATATACTCCTATGCTCCATAATACACAAAAATCTATTCTAAAACTATGTTTATTCCATATTTTAAGTTGTTGATGGATGGTCCAAGAATGGATCTGGAACCTAATCAATTGGTTGACGAATGCACTTTTGTTTAGTAGATTTCATGGAATTGGCATGTCAACAACTTAAAGCACAGAAGGATCCTAAATTAAAATGTCCATGTTCTCATTGCCAGAATTCAGACAATATTATAATAGATTTAGTATGGAATCATTTGTATTGAAATGGATTTATGACTGGTTAAAATTATGGATTCTACATGGTGGGTAGTAGTAGTGAACAATTTGTTGATGATATATTAGAAGACAGTAGAACGCAAGTTGATTTTGGTGTAGGTATTGTTTAAATGGTCAATGATGCATACCGAGAAAATGTGCAATCGCTAAACACGACGTTTTTCGAGCTATGCATAGCTAAAAAACTGCTATATAAATGATGTATAGATGGTCATTCTCCTTTATCATCTGCAAGTAGATTGATGGTAATGAAAATAAATTTTAATTTGACTAAGGAATGATTTGATGCGATAGCCGATTTTGTTCCGGATATTCTGCGTAAGGATAACATTATTATTGTTGCATATTATGAGATTCATAAGCTTGTTTCAGGATTTAGGTTGTCTTATCATATTATAGACATGTGTGTTGATAAATGTATGATCTATTGGAGGCATGAACAAAACAAGTTGTCAATTTTGTCGCAAACCATGATATAAGGATACTAGTTGTACAATTTCAGTGCCTTACAAGCGGGTGTGATATTTACCACTAACAGATATGTTTAAGAGGCTTTATCAACATGAGCAAACAATTGCGGCAATAAGATGGCATGTTGAGTATATATTTGATGGAGATATCACACATCTTTCAAATGCATCAACATGACGTCATTTTCAGTCTACATATCCATAATTGCATACAAGAAACGAAACTGTATCTTGGATTATGTAAAAATCGATGCAACCATTTGGAAAGTATGGTAGAAAATATTTTCGTGGCCAGTCATCATGACATCTTACAATTTTGTCGCTAACTTTATGCATACGACGAGAATTTCTGTTTCTGTGGGTTCTCATTCCTGGATCATCTGAAGCATGTATTTGATGTGTTTTTCCTGCAATTGATATATAAATGGAACACGTTAATGAAGAGGTATATGGTGCATCTTGGCAACATAATTTCATGATGCGCCAATCCATCTTAGTCTAGTGGTAATGACACTAGAGTGGATTTGGCACCTAAGTTATTGTCTAGGGTTCAATTTCTATAAAGAGAGAAAAGATGTAATATTTATAGTGTTAACAAAAAAAAAAAATTTCATGATGCATGCACTTAGCCAAGGCTATAAGCTATTTCTTTTTTTTGAATTTCTTTTAAGCCATGTAACTAAATTGTCTTAATTTGTTCGTATAAAGATCCTGCTTTTAAATGTTCTATCAGATCATATTTACAAATGAGTCTTAACATTGATCGGTAGAAGAACAAAAGACAAGCTTCTGTAGACTCAAGAAGTTTTATCAAGCGGTTGGAGGTCCCCATTCAGGTGAACGTTGATTCATTGAAGTTAATTCATTTCAGTTCATGAATTCTTCTGTCCTGCAAGTTCTTTGCAAAGTTTGAAACATGTTATTGATGTCTGACAATTGGAAAATTTGGACAGGTACTTGTTATAAACATAAGGCATCACAGCAATACTCTAGATAACTTTCCAGATAGAGCTAGTTTCATCTCTTAAAGTACATCATTAGGGACTTAGCTATGTCAGTCTCATGCATTATGTTTGCAACCTCATTTTGTCGACACGAAACCAGCTCATTTGAAAATACAAAATCTTGTGATGAATCTGATGATACCAAACATCCCAATCTCAAATAGATGATTATGACTCCTTTTGACCAATTTCGCCTTCTACAATGGCGTGTCTTGTAAGAACAATCTCTTTGACTAGGTTTCTGTAAAGAAATGGCCTAACTGAAGCACGGAGAAAAAGCTCAGGTGGGATTCTACTCTTCTTTATCTTCTTCATCCACCTTCCATACCCTACTGTCTTCCATTCCTCTGGCTTCACTTTTGCCTTCTTACCTCTCATTTCCAACTCATCTCCTCCAAATGCCATCTCTCCATTTTCCCTTTCCTCCATTGCCTTCATCTGCTTCTCGTAGAACTTACCTGTCTTTGCCATACTCATTTCTGCAAGCTTCTCCATCCTCTCTGCGTTGCTTGTTGCTTTCTCGAATTGCTCCTCCCAATATCTCTCTTCCTCCTCTGGATCCAACTCTTCTATTTCACCTTCCAAACTGTCTTCTTCGTCATTTCCTTCCACATCCACAACCATGTTATCATCATCATCCTCATCCTCATCATTGTCATTGTCAGCTTCATCTTCGATCCACTCGGTGAATTCAGCCTTTTCTGAGTTTCCACCAATGTTCATCTCATTCTCATCTGGAGCATCACACCCTAACTCCATCTCCTCCAGCTTTGCTTTCCACTCTTTTGTATACGGATGTAACAGCTCAACCGGGTGGTTCCCAAGCAAGAACTTCAAAACTTTCGACTTCTTTTCATCACTTGACTTCTCATAAGCATTCACTACATCATCCACAAAAGCTGTCTGTCTCACTTTCAACATCTTACACAACCCTCCATAATAAGTACTCAAATCCACTCTACCATCATCATCCTCCACTTCAAAAGCGTATCCACATTCCGTTTCCGGGCTTAAATAAGGAATAATCGAGTTGAAGAAATCTTCTTGAGGCTCAAACCTACACTGAAACACAGGCTTCTTCACATATACGATATCTGGTCTAAACCAAGCTGCACATTGACAAATCAAAGACCTTGATTTGTTCCCTAATCTCCCCATCAAATTCCATTTGTCCAATCTCTGCTTCTTATCCACTTCCACAACCACTTCACTAACCAAAGTCCATTGTTCCCAAGGCAATTCACTAAGCCTCCATTTCGGATGCCTAACGAAAACCCAAAAATACCTCAAACCAATGTTTGAATCCAAATCCTTTACTCTTTTCTGAAAAGCTATGTTCATCTCATGCTGTTCAATCTTTTCAAACTCTTCATGATTATCAACTTCACTAATCATAGTAACACATTCATCAGACATTGTACCACGAACAGGATCACCTACTACAACACCACGCCATGAGTAAGGTCCAAACTCTCCGTACTTGAACCAATCATAAGGATGACGCAATCTTGGGTCGTCTTTATCCATAAACCGAACCATTCTATCGTAACCAAGACCTATCATTTCAAGCTCATCTTCTGTGAACTTATCTGGATGACTACTTAGAATGCTACTTCGACTCTTGTTAGGATTATTATACAATCTGTAAAACAGAGACTCCGCTAGCTTCTTCGACTTCTCACGAGCATTCCTCTTCACTTGCTTCCTTGTATCTGAATCCCCTTCTATTCTCCCACCAGATGAACCTCCAGGCTTCTTCTTGCTCCTCCCCGCTAAAGCCCTCACGTCTCGCCGGAATTCACCATCTTTTAGTAGGAAAAGCTCGGAGCTTTTGAACCTAAAGGGACAATTCCTCTCAGTAACTGCTAAAACTGAAACGGTCCTTCGTGCAACAGAGCTGGGTGGAGATTTATGGAGGGAGAAAGGGAAGATGGAGAAGCTAGGGTTCAGGGTTTTAGAAAAGGAAAAATCTTGACCCAACATTTCTTCCTTCGCGAAAAGAGATGATTAGAAACGGTAATCAATATAACCTTGACTGATACGACGGCGTTTTACCGTTGAAACCGACACGACAAAAATCATTAGTAACAAAAAAAAAAATCCTGTCTTTTTTTTTGTTCACCGGGATTTGCGATGGCGAAGAGAATCGCCTTGACGGAACTAGGTTGCATCGCGTGCGAGGAACTTAGCGAGCTCGGTGCGGGTAAGGAAGGGTGGCTTGTGAACAACCCAAGCCTTCATTGCGCACTCGATTCCCACTCTTTAGCCCTAGCCAATCGATATCTCATCCTAATTGTGAATTGGGGTGATCCTGATTCGCCTCGCGTCAAGATCAGACCCGATCTATCTCCAATTGAGCCAGAGACGATTACAGCGATTGAATGGTTAGTGTTTGATGACGTTAGAGTCGTCGTTGCAGGGACTTCATGTGGATATCTCCTGATTTACTCCATTACCGGTGATCTGATACATAGGCAGGTAAAAATCTCAATACTTTTTACTCTCATCATTAATTTCTCGATTTTGAAAAACTGATGTTTGGTCAAACTGCGGAAACAATGTTGTCTCAAAGAACCATGGAACATTGGGGCAATTCTTTGTTTTGAAACTTAAGAGATCTTTAGTTAGCTTTCAACTGATCTTATAGATGAAATACTTAATTTTGTATGTAAACAGATAGTACATCCAAGCCGTATCTTGAAGCTAAGAATTCGAGGAATTAAGAAAGATTTGATGCATGAGACATCCTCTGAGGAGATTTGCGTTGTATTACCTGGTATTATCGCTCGGTTTGATGGGTCTAACATTCAGGTATTGTTGAAAAACTTCTGACAAAGGAGGATTATTTTAGTTCTCTCTGAAGTTTTGCTAAGTTCTGAGATTTGTTTATTGTCTTCATGACTATAGAGTATGCTCCAAAAATGGTTTGAAGAAAAGAATTATAAATTTTGGGACCAAAAAAATAGAAAAGATGATCCAGAAGATACTGGTAGTTTGCCGTATCAGATATGGAATGTTAACAAGAAAGGTGTGTGCGTTGATGCTACTATCACCGGCATAATGCCTCCTCCATTACTAGAACTTCAGGTAACTACTGATGTCTATTTGATTGTTCCAGACTAGGAATATTAAGTGAATTCTCTGTGATTTCCTTAAAGCATAATTTTGAGTTATATTATGTTTTTGCTGATTTTATTCTTTGACAGTCAAGTCAACGTTATTATTGTGCAGTGACCATTGGAGAAAATGCTGTTATCTCGGCTTACAGGTTGATTTAGTTACTTTTCATTGTGTTCAGAGGAATTTTTTATGATCGCTTTTATTGATTAGAGTTTTTTTATTCTTCTTTGAAAGGCTCTCAGAAGATAGAGGTAGATCACTTGTTGGTGCGCTTCTATCAAAAGTTGTACCTGCAGCTGCTTCAACTATAGCTTCTTTTTCTAAATTGATTTGGAGAAGTAATGATAAATCACCAAAACGAAAGCCAGAAGCCAAGACTCAGTCGTTTGCCCGAGGTAAATTCCATACTGTCTCTAATCACTTCACAACACTTTTTCATCATCCATCTATAGATTAAACTTGTCTAATAATTTGATGCAGCTACATCCTTGACATGTATAAAGGACTATCCAAGGAAAGGTGAGAAGCTTACATTATCCCCGAGTGGGACATTAGCTGCGATCACAGACTCTCTTGGTCGAATACTTCTGCTAGACACTCAAGCTCTTGTAGTTGTTCGACTATGGAAGGTTTGCTTTAACATCCTCACTACCTCTTCGCTTTACTTTCCACTCTCTTTTCATTAAAATTGGAAGCTTTCTTTTCTAGGGTTATCGCGACGCGAGCTGCGTGTTCATGGAGATGTTAGCCAAAAAAGATAAAGGAAAATCTGTAATGCACACAGAACCTGTAAAAAGCCATTATTGTCTATGTTTAGCCATTCACGCCCCACGCAAAGGGATCATTGAGGTAATGTTGTCTTCTCTCAACAACATTGTGGTTGTTTTGATTATAATTACCGTGGCTGATTTGCTCTGGATTGAAACCAGGTGTGGCAGATGAGAACCGGACCGCGTCTTCTAACGATTCAATGTTCGCAAGGTAGCAAACTGTTGCAGCCTGCATACAGGTTTGGATCAAATCCTTCGTCTTCTCCTTACATTCCTCTTGAAGTCTTCTTACTCAATGGAGATTCAGGTCAAGTCTCTATGCTCAACCGATCTCTACCATAAATATCTCTTAACCTTTTTTCGTTTACGTTTTCAAGTCTTATTTTGTTTTCCCACAAATATTTTTTTTGTGCATAAGCTAAATCAAGTCTCTAATTACAAGAACTTTGCCGCGATTCTTAATATTTAATCATTGTTTATGTTTATTTTAATCTTTTGAAAGTTGAAGTTAATCATATGATTGTAACTATATACTCTTTATTGCTTTGCTTCAAAGGTTCAACGAGTAGTTATTGTTTTTATGCTACGTTTGTTAAAAGGAGTAATGAATCTATGGTAGGATGTACTAATGTAATAATGACAATACATATAAATAAAATAGAGTAAAAAGAGAGAACGCATTGGAAAACAATAAAAAATTATGGGGAGATGATATTTGATTAAGTGGTTAATGATATGTCGATCCAATTTTTTCTTCTCGGAATTTGGCTATACATTGATACATTTTTTCCAATTATAGAAATTGGTTATGGATTGAGTCTTCTTAATCTCAATATTGACGGTGCATCTAGAGGTAATCCAGGGTTGGCATGTGCTGGAGGTGTGGTTCGGGATGAAACGGGTAAGTGGTGTGTCGGGTTTGCTTTGAATATTGGAATTTGTTCTGCTCCTTTGGCGGAGCTATGGGGTGTTTATTACGGGTTATATGTAGCTTGGGAGCGTGGCTACCGGCAGTTGGAAGTGGAGATCGACTCGGCATTGGTAGTTGGTTTCTTACTAATGGTATTGGAGATCCTTTGTCATTCTTAGTACGTCTGTGCTATGACTTTTTACGGAAGAACTGGAGTGTTCGTATTTCACATGTTTACCGGGAGGCAAACTGAGTAGCTGATGGTCTGGCGAATATCGGTTTCTCGTTACCACTTGGTTTTCATGCGCTGAGTGATTGTCCTTTGGAGTTTTTCTATTTTTTCAGATGATGCTTCTAGCCTTTTATGCCAGAGACGAATTGTAGTTTAATTTTTATTTTCTAATTTTAGTTCGAAAGGTGGATTTCCTCCTCTTTCATACCAAAAAAAAAAAAAAATCATTCATAAATGCTTATAAGTATATTGTAGTGCGGAGCAAAATATCTAATTCTGTAAAAACTAACTTAGTAAGAAATTCTTAATAGAACATAATATGATATAAATACTTTATTGATCTTAAGTTTATATACAAAAAAAAAAAACTAGAATCAATTTTTAGTTATAGAACATAATTTAACTAGTTATATTCACATACCTAAAATTATAATTATCAATTTAGAATATTTACTTATTTTATTTATAATAAATAATCATATCATTCCCCTTAATGAAAATTATTGATTATATGATCTTAGTGGATTTAAAATAGAATCAATCTAAAACACACCAACTGATTTTAAAATCATTTTGTAAACACAACTGCTCGAGTAATCCGAAAGAATCCACCATAGGACTCGAATGCCCAATTTTAGTATATTGTTTGATAATTACATTTTGTGGAAAGCAATTAATCTTGAAAATATGGAGATCACTATACAAAGTCATAAGTATTATGTGAACGAAAGTGATAACTAAAATTGACACAAAAACGATAATAGTATGTTTTCCTTCTTTTTAATAATATAAAAATAAAACGATGCTCACTTTTATAATAGTTATACTTGTCGTGATGCTATACTTTATATTATGAATATTGCATCGATTACGGAATGTCAACAGTGATAAATCCTTGTAAGATCCCAAGATAACCATTAACCAACATAATTAATTTTAAAGATGATTGCTTTGTTGGTGGCATTATTAAGAATATTGTTTTATCCTTAATTAAAATTTTGCGATTACTTCTTTAAAATCAGTTAGATTACCACACAGAGACCAAAAGAAAAGTCAGTAGTACGATCATGGTTTTCTCTCTTCCTCCACTCATCTTCTTCGCCATTTTCTTCCTCCTCCGATCTTTTTCCGCCGTCGCCGATCTCCATGTTCTCAAATCGCGTTTCAAACCTCCCCATTTCTCTCCTCTCTTCTTCTCTTCTTCGAGCCCAAACGCCTCATCCCCTACTCGCTACTTTGAGGTCAAAAAGCCTCCTGTTCCCGATTCTCTGAAAATTCAACGACCGTGCTCGCATCGAATCCTCCACCATGACTTTGGCTACACCTATTCTAAGCCACCGGTTCTCGCCAATTACTCTCTCCCCTCTCACTGCCCGTTTCAAGAATTCTCCAAAATTGTCCTTGAATTCAAATCCACTTGCCAAGGTAGACAATTCGATCGGATATTCGGTGTTTGGGTTGACGGCGTTGAGATTCTCCGGAGCTGTACCGCCGAGCCTAGGGCAAACGGAATTGTTTGGTCGGTTGAGAAAGATGTGAGCAGGTATCACTCTCTACTCGTCAAAAACGAGACTCAGATTTTAGCTGTTTATCTAGGTAATCTGATTGATAAAACCTATACTGGAGTTTACCATGTCGATGTGATCTTCCATTATTATCCACTCGAAAGCAATCTCCCTGATGTATCACCACGTTACATCTCTTCTCAAGCCGATATGATCTTGCCAATTTCGAGAAATCTTCCGCTAAATGATGGATTGTGGTTTGAAATCATAAATTCGAATGATACTCAGTACAAGGAATTTGAAATCCCTAAGAATGTGTATAGAGCTGTTCTTGAGGTTTATGTTTCTTTCCATGAGAATGATGAGTTTTGGTATGGAAATCTTCCTAGTGACTTCGTTACTGCCAATAATCTAAGTGCTACTGGTAATGGACCTTTTAGAGAAGTTGTAGTTAGTCTCGACGGCGAAATCGCTGGTGCTGTTTGGCCTTTCCCTGTTGTTTTCACTGGAGGGATCAATCCTTTACTCTGGAGACCAATTACAGCTATTGGCTCCTTTGATTTACCAAGTTATGACATTGAGATCACACCTTTCTTGGGAAGCTTGTTAGATGGAAAGACTCATCAGCTCGGGTTTAGTGTGACCAATGCTTTGAATGTTTGGTTCATTGATGCAAATTTGCATCTTTGGTTAGATCAGGAGAAGGAGATAGTCGAAGGGAAGGTGTTGGAGATTAGTAAAAGTTCTCTTTTGCTTAGCTCTGTCTCTGACTTCAAGGGATTGAATGGAAACTTCACAACGAAGGCAAAAAGGTCGATAACTTCAATCGGGTTAGTCAAATCCTCTCATGGAGATATCATAACCAATGCCAATCAAGAATTCAGCTATCAGAACACAATGGTTATAGGTAAAGATGCGAATTTGCAGATCATAGACCAGTTAATCCAAGCCAATGATAGTATACACGCCAAGAAAGGCTCGAGAGAGATGTATTTTGAGAAATCAATCAAGAGTTTTCCTTTTTACCTCTACTCTGACTCTTTGGAGCAACGAAATAACGCATCTATGGAGATAGCAAATGTCTCAATGGGATTCAACGAGGAAAGAGCAGAGAGTGACAAATGGTTGACGAGAACATTTAAGAGCAAGCTGGAGAATAAGCAAGAAGGGCAAGGGGTTATGGTGGTGAAGAATAACTTAGTGGTCAATGGATATGGAAGTACACAACAAGTATATGACTATGTTGGAGATGACCAATGTTACTTCAGAAACATTAGTAGCTCCAACTACACTATTTTATACGATAAGGTTAAAACTGTTTGCAAGGAGAAAACACTGAAGCTGCCTCCATGGCCCCAGCATCTAACCGGACAGCCTCTGATGGCTTAGTATATGACCATAGACAGAGACCTCGGTCGTGGCTTCGTGCTATGAAACAGTACCTTAATGTTAGTATGTTACCACGGTTTTGTTTGAGATTTGCTTTATAATCTGTCTTTTCGATCAATAAAGTACATAGTGTTGTGACTTCTGTAATCTGTAGCAATAGAACCGTGCGTAGCAATGGAACCGGTTCTCATCAGTGGTTAATTAATAATCTGAATTTGTCTCAAATTGAACAATAATAGTGGAATAAGTTCTGTGTTGGGACAATAAACCTATCAATTTAAATAATTGGTTCCAATTGTAAACCAATTACGATTTTGTCACTACTAATTTCGATTACTAACCAATACAGATCAATTATTAGTGACCAAATATATACCTGGTATGCAAAACGTCAGTCTACATCAAGGGTCTTCAGACTCTCTTACAAAAAAAAAGGGTCTTTGGACTCACTTTTTTTCCAACTCTATTATTTTCCTTACCCTCTATTTCAAGGAACTTATAGTTAAACCCTTCATATTTTTGTTACTTAACAAACCAACAAAATTTTGAGATAACTTCTAAATCAACATTCATTTCTTATTTCTTCTCACTAATAGAGTGAAAAGCTTTTGAGGAATTCCTTCAAATACCATCAAAAGAAATTCAAATTTCAAAAATACTATACACTTCCACAAGTTTTAAAAATATCACTACCAAATATTCCGAAAATAACACAAATATAAAAAGTGAATTTTAAGGGTTTAGAATTTAAAATTTTGAGTTTGAATTCACTAAATAGAGTTTAAGGTTTAGTTTTGAAGGAGTAAAGTTTGGTTTTAGGGTTGTTGGATTTAAATTTGAATCTTAAAACTATATTTTTTATGCACCAAATTCAATATTAAAACTTAGTTCGATACAAGCTCAAAGAGAGCTTTTTTTGCTAGAAAATCAGCATCCTCGTTCAAACGTCCATGTGTAAAAACGAAATTAAAAAAACATATAAGGCAATTGGTTAGAACTAAACTTGATATCTGCAACGATCCCGTGACGTTATGAGCAATGACCATCTTCTGTTATAGGTTTTATTAACGCCACACAGTCTAACTTGAAAGTGACGCTGGTGTAGCCTTTTTCTATGGCTTGGTGGACTACACAACGCAGCGCTAAACCTTCCGCTATTAGAGCGGATCCAACATGTCGGGCTGAAGATGTAAATGTCTCTGTACATCTACCAGATTGCGCGAAAATCCAACCTAGGCCTGCTGCCTGCTCATCTTGTCTCCAGGCTGCATCACAATGACAAACAACACTTGCAAAATCTGTCCGTACTAGTATACTGTATCTCGGTCTAGGCTTGTTATCACATTGAGCATTTTGCCATTCTTGTGCTGTTAAAACTGCCTTGGACAAAGTCGTGGCTAGTGTGGTAACTATGTGGTATTTTTAGAACAAAAATATTTTTGAGATATTTTTGAAAAAAGAGTAATATTTTTGGAATTTTTGAAAATTAGTGATATTTTTGGAATACATTTAGTTTTTTTTGGTATTTTTGAAAATATCCTAAAATTTTTTAGATCAATAT
>OVBE01000622.1:0-46946 GCA_900406425.1 Iberis pinnata | reverse complement strand
TATATATTAAATGTTAGAAGATCAATATTAACCTAACTTTGATTATTTTATGATAATCAAAACATCTTAGAAAACGAGGTCCCAATGGATGTAGACGAATTTGACGCAGAGATATATTGGAGAATTGAGATACTTGCATACATCACTGACGGGATCTTATCACCGAAGAAATGGGACGCAAGGAAGCTTAAAGCTAAAAGCGTAAGATACACTCAGTTAGACAGGAACATTTACAAATGGAGCGTACGAGATCCATTACTGAAATGCATTTTCGGATACGAAACAAAAGAGATTATAAGGAAAGTCCACGACAGAGCATGCGGAAATCACTCAGGTGGCAGGGCACTAACATTCAAAATCAAACGGTACGGCTATTACTGGCCAACCATGATCACGGATTGCGAACAACACGCCCTGAAATGCGGGAAATGCCAAAAACATGCACCATTGATATACCTGCCTACTGAGGAGATGCAGTCCAACACAGCACCATATCCTTTTACGCGATGGTCCATGGACGTAATATGCCCTATGCACAGATCAAAACAAAAGCATTTCTTGCTCGTCTTAACCGACTACTTTTCTAAATGGATAGATGCCGAATCATTCACCAAAGTCAAGTCCGAGAACGTGGAGTCCTTCATCTGGAAAAACATTATATGTCGCCATGGAATCTCGTACGAAATACATACTAATAACGGACCCCAATTTACTTCAGATAGGTTCAAAGAATTTTGTGAAAGAATGTGAATTAATCTAACCTATTCAACTCCATATTACCCGCAAGCCAACGGCCAGGCAGAGGCCGCAAACAAAACAATACTAGACGGGCTAAAAAAGAGACAAGACGCAAAAAAGGGAAGATGGGCTGAGGAATTAGAAGGAGTACTCTGGTCATATCGACAACACTCAGGAGGGAGACCAATGATTCCCCATTCGCCCTAGTGTACGGTACCGAGCAAATAATACCAGCTAAGATAGAGGTACCGAGCC
Source organism: Iberis pinnata (assembly GCA_900406425.1). Lineage (NCBI taxonomy): Eukaryota > Viridiplantae > Streptophyta > Magnoliopsida > Brassicales > Brassicaceae > Iberis > Iberis pinnata. The sequence continues at coordinate 45,953 of OVBE01000622.1, read as the reverse complement.
TGAGACGGGAGTTGGTGCCTCAGAATACGAATCAAAACAACCAGAAGCTCATAGATATAGCCAAAACCATTGATGAAAGGAGGAACGTACAACCATAAGACTACAAAACTATCACAACATGCAGCACGATTCTACATTAAAAAAAGCAAACACCGACGATTTGCTAAGGGAGAGCTAGTATTATGGGAAGTTTTTCCTACAAGGGCAGAGAAGAATGCAGGAAAGCTAAGAATCAGATGGGAAGGACCGTACAAGATTTCAAAAATCATTAAACCGGGAGTACAAATTGGAAGATGCAGATGGGATAGAGGAGAGACACCTATGGAATGCTCAACATTTGAAGAAATTCTATTGTTAGGCTTTAGCGATTTATTTTCTTACCATCTTTATTCACGTATACTGTAAATTGACTCAATGAACTACGACCAAGGCTTGATCCCACTTCAGGGGTACGTAGGCCACTCTGTTTAGGGGAAGTGGGTACGTAGGCCACTCTGTTTAGGGAGTTCAACTATATTTATCGTTTAAATCTATAACAGTGCCATCCTTTTTTCCTTATCAATTTTTTCAAAAAAAAATGGGGGAGATGTATTCGTCCTTTACACTCCGACCCATCCCCTCCTCTTCCCCTTATAAATTTTTCTCAAATAATGGGGGAGATGTATTCATTCTTTACACTCCGACCCAGCCCACCCTCTTCCCCTTATAATTTTTTCTCAAAAAATGGGAGATATGTATTTTTCCTTTACACTCCGACCCAGCCCGCCCTCTTCCCCTTATAAATTTTTCTTAAAAGATGGGGGAGATGTATTTGTCCTTTACACTCTGACCCAACCCACCCTTTTTACCTTATAAATTTTCTCAAAAAATGGGAGAGACGATGTTGCCCTTTACTTCCCACCTCAACTGGGGGCTCCTTGCCAACTAACCAGCTGAGCCAAGCAATAGATGATGCCCACCCTGCACCCCAAACTGCGCAACAGAACACCTACTAACTTACGACACCCATTAACCATCCACAACTTTTTCAATCGCTTCCGCCTGCTCTATTTACCAATATCGAGACGAAACCGAGGGGAGAATACCACACCATACCCAACACATCTGATAAAGCATTAAGTCCATCCAAATCCTTAGTTACTCTTAATCCACCATTTAACGTTTAAAATATAAATAACTATCTACATATGTTACATTGTACGACATGGCCAGTCGTACAATACATCACACACCCCCAGTGGGTATTAGCCAAAACAACCCTCAGCAATGTGTACACGCTAAAGCTGAGCTTCGTCTCACAACAATGCATTAATAAATAGAAAACATTTTTAACAATCGAAACATCATTACCAATATGACATTCTATCTCTCGAATAAGTATTTCAGTTTACGACAACGAGTCGGGTAATCACAATTTCTATCTTTATCATGCACGCAGCTGAAACATTACTTAAGTAAAATAACATCGACCTACGCTTGGAAATCGACCCAGCACGAACAGTACATCCACAAACAGCAAACATACTTAGAATTTTCCCTCAAAGACGACCAAATTAAGAACAAAGCAAGTTGTATGGCAAGATAACGTAAACCCAAATATTCATACTAATTAAACAAACTTAAGTCTTGGGTAAAAACCTCCCTAGGTATTCGAGTTCAATGAAAATTAAAAAAGGAATCGGGTGAAAGCCTCCCCAGGCAGCCATGTTCAGATTCAAACTAACTTATAAAGAAAATTAACAAGCTAGAAAAGAGAAAGCTGTAAGCAGTCACTCCGCCCCAGCTGGATTTTCTTCATTACTCTTGGGGGCTTCTCTCCTCGCCACAGTCGCAACTTCCCCTATGCTGACTGATATTACTCAGTTTTAATGCTTTATAGTGGGTATTTATACTTGCTATTTGGCATTATCCGAGTGTTTTCCTTGTGTTTTTGGCATGTTTTCATAATTCTAGGTGTTTGGGACGTTTTGGAGAAAAATGATGGTTTTCAGAAGAATTCAGGCGAAAACGAACTTAATGAAGATGGAAGGATCTATCTAGGCTAAAGAATGATCGATCTAGACTTGCTTACATGAGAAGAACAATCGATCCTAGCATGGATGGATCGATCCAAGTCCATGGAAAACTTACAGAGAATCAGATCGATCGACTCCACCTGGACCGATCGATCCCTTTGAAGCACATATTGATCGATCCCTTTAAGGATCAATCGATCCCTTTACACGAGAAAGAATGAAATCATGAAAAATACACATACGTCCTCAAGACTTATTATTTGTTTTTCCTTATTGGGTTTTTATTTTCCCTTTAGTTTAGACTATAAAATCCTCTTGGCTTGTGTTATTTTGGGAGGATCGCTTATTTTATTTTCAAAGCTTTCTCGGAGAGAAGAGATCTACTTTTGTATTTGAGAAGATTTATGAACTCTGATCAGTTTTATATACAATTTGGTTTTTGAATTCTGCAATGTTTACTCTATCTATGATTTCTTCTTTCGTTATCATGTTTGATTAGTTTATTTGTTAGGTTTTAGGAGTTTCTGAGGGAAATTATGTTGATTGTTAGGGTTTTATAGAATGGATTGAATTTGTTAGGTTCTTAGTCTATATTTGTTCCTAATGCATGAGTTAGAGTAGCTAACTAGTTCATTGATATTAGAATTATAAACTCAAAAGGATTTGGTTTTGAAGTCTGTTCTAGAATAGATGAATAAGTACCTTTGATATGCAACTAGACGTGAGAATACCATTTGGAGAAACATGACACTGATAGTAAATAGCCTTTCCTCTATCCTATTGAAGTGGTTGGGAATATCTTTGGGGCAACAAACGTATCCATTATGTAAAGTGTAAAAGAATGCATTTTGTACGGAATTAAGTACATAACAAGCCATATTTTGTATGTAGAATGCAAGAAGTACCTTTGGCAGACCAATTTGTGTGTCTTTTACACTGTGATCTAAAAGAACTCTGTGAAGAGTTATCTAGTGCCCTTTTGGTGGTTGCATAAGATAAGCACCCAATATTACAATCAACATTTGGAGTTTTGGTGCCCCTTTGGTGGTTGAATAGGATAAGCAGGAGGGAAGGGAATTGCATGCGTACTATTTGTGAGCAAAATCAAAATCGAATGAGATTGATTGCATGCGTACTGTTCATGAGAAAAATCGAAAGAGAGATATTGTGAGTGAACAAATTAAGAGAGAAAAACATAATTAAAAAGAGAGAGTGTGAGAATCGTCGCTTTAAAGTCAAATATTTTTAATATGAATTGAAGAGTCACGAATTTTTGTGTTCCCGCCTCTTTAATTTTTTTACCTCAGTAACATGATAAGACATCATAGCCTCGTATTATGACATAATAGCTGCATAATATAACATAATAGACACCATCTATGGTTTGACCTCAGTATCATAGTATCACATCATAACTGCATAAAAATAAAACATTTGACTCAGTTATAAAAATTTCTCGATATTAGTCCTCAGTCGCATTTTACACTTCTAATATATGTAACGACTGAGTTATTATTTATCTTTCGAATAGGTTATTATGAGTGTCTTAGAAAGTATTAAATGATAAGGCTTAGTTATTTTTAATGTATGTTTGAGTTATAAAATTTAAAATGAACGTTACGAGTGAGTTATCGTACTAAACGCTGGGTTTTCCTTTGTGTTATTCTAAGTTAGGTTTTTTACTCTACAACTGAGTTATGGTTACTTTACAACTGAGTTATCTTCGTGGTTAGAACTTTAAGAGTTTGCATAAAATAATGAAATTATGAATTCTAAATAGTCGTTGAAAAGAATAAAAAATAAAATAGCTACTGATAAAAAACGGAAAATAATATCTGGATAACATTCCACTTGAATATTTAAAAACCGAAATGAAAAAACTTCAACCAGGCAATCAAGAAACATACAGACCACCACCAAACTATTCGAACACCACATAAATCTCGTCACCATCTTCCATCATTACCTAAAAATAAAATTTTTAAAAAACCATATTAATTCAGTATATAGTAGACTTAAACAAATTTATGAAATACAAAAGCGAGTGAAATAACCGAAAGAGGAGTTTCCGTAAATCTGAGTCGCATGTTGAAATATAGAAAACGAACCATGTCATAATCTACATTTCTCATTTTACAATACGTATCCATTAATTTCTTTACACGTGTATGAACACTCGTCATGAATTCATATTTATTTCCCTATTTCACATAATTTAAACCATCAATAAAATCAAGAAGAAATATAAAATTTTAAATTATATCTTGTATAAGCTAATTTTGATTAGAAAGAGATAGGTACAGACCTCTTGATTCTTGACTCTAAGAGTAATTTTTTGTATAAATTGGTTAAGGAGATCTTGTTGACACATGAAAAGACGATGTCGTCACCGAGGAGCTAGCCATTTAAAAAAGAGAGAGAGAGAGATAGAGAATTATGAAGAATATAAAACATACTAGTTTTTGTGTTTTAGAGTGAAAGTCAATATAAAACGTACTCTCTCTATTTCTTTAATTTAATTTTGATTGCACAATGCAAATTTTAAAACACATTTAATGAGAAAACACATTTTAAAATTGTTTAGTTTCATAGGTATTGTATTCATAATCAATAGTTAATGTGTTTTCTTAATATGTGTAAAATCTAAATAATTCTTTTAGAAAATTTAATTTCAGTTTAAAAAAGAACATTTAATATAATAAGACGGAGTATTAAAAAAGAACATAAGAAATTTCAGATTAACTTGAAAAAAAAAGATAAATATAATCATTTTAATAATATAGACACATACGAAATTTTAGTTTAAATATTTTATCGAAATTTTAAATAAATGATTCGGCTAAGTTATTCTTAATTTATGTCTGAGATATAAAATTTGAAATAAACGTTACAATTGAGTTATCATACTAAACGACTGGGTTTTTCATTGTTAATGTCTGAATTATGTTTTTTACTCTACGACTGTGTTATTTTCATGGTTAATCTATTTCTTGCGTGATTAGGGTAATTTGGAAAAGACTTGCTTGCGTAAAAAGAATAAATTAAATTAATAATCGCGAAAAAGATCAACAATTTTTTCGGGACATTACATAAAAATTTGTGTTTATAGCTGAGCGGACACAGCTTAGTTAGTGGGAGTATTGAGTTTTTGATGTAATCTTCCCTAAGGAACGAACACACCTTGAACAAATATCTAATGAATACTTGAAGAACAAATTGATAGATGATGAGTTTGGTGGATTGTGGGTTAAATGAATGCTGGTTTGAGATAGATTGATGAAGATGGATAAAACATAAACTACAAAAGCTATGGAATGATCTTGAATCTCCTATGGTTCTTGGATATTACACAACACGAGGACAACAACATATATGACACACCAAAGTAGATGAGCTGCTGCAAAGAAGGGTTTCTCTATTTTCTTAAACAAACAACAACTAGGTTTAAAGTTTAACATTACAATCCTTTAACTAGTAAAAAGACAAGAAAAGTATCATAAGAAACAAAGGAAAATCATGAGTTGAGGCTTATTTTTTTTAATGGGCCTTGGAATTTTTTTTTGAGTTCTTTCTTGGCTAAAGTTTGATTTCAGCCCATTATTCCCTTGTTACCCAATGCACATCTCGGTCTAGTTCTTTGCTTCCACTCTTAAGTAGTGTAAGTGTCCAATTTTCCTCATCAAAACCTGGAAAAAAAAACTCATTTGGGACAAAACCAATCTCAGGAAAAAGAATACAACCTTGAGTACCTCTAAGGTGGAAACCCGTTGAACTTGTAGACAATGACTTGCTAAATGATTCTCCAAGTTTTGAGCACTTGAACTGATCTTCTAAGTATGTGAATGCTTGAATAAAAGCTCCATCAATTATTTTAGCTCCTTCTTTAAGCTTCTTTTCAGCTACAAGCCTTTCCAAATTCTTTTCCTTCAACTCCTTGTTTACGGCTTCATAGGATCACATCATACTCTTTCTCTTCAAAAAGATTTGTCTTCAAATCTGCTTTACCTATGAAAGAAGGCACAAAATCAGCTTTATCAATTCCAGTTTCAAAATTATACTTACCTAGGAACTCCTTTGGATAAACATGGACTTTAGATGTGTCGAAGAAGGTTATTCCATGAGAATAAAACTTTTTGCTTGAGTCTGGTGGTTTTTCTTTGATCAGCAAAGATGAAATGACTCATTTCCACTAATTATGTATGCATTTGACACCTTTAAGTGGTGTAGCACGTGCTAGTTTAGTCACACATGTTTCGTTCGGTTGGTTCTTAGGATTAACTGGAGCTGGTGTGAGCAAACTTTTCCATATATTCATTGACTGTTTTGTTTCTTCATGTCCGCTTGTTCTTTCTGCTTGTTCTTTCTCCTATTCTGAACGTTGGTTCTCGTCGACATTTCCTTTTTTAACCAAAACATTTTGAGATGATAGTCATTGAGAAACTTTGTCAATTGACATCAGTTGTTTTTCTTCTCGTTTGGTCTTAAGCTTCGGAAGGTGGAGTCTTTCTTTCCTAATTGCATCTAGATGCTTGTCGATTATCGGCTTCATCTTTATGGTTAGCTCTTGAAGAAACCGTTGGTCTTGAGAGCTAAGTCTAGTCTTTGCATCTTGAAAGAAGTCCTCAACCATGGTACCTTTTAAGAGAGTTCAATCAACAAGTAGATTGTCAGTTTAGAACAGATTGAAGTGTATCCTAACTGAATAACTTATATCCGCAAGAAAACAGATTCACACTAGCTAAACAATGATGAGACAAGTTGAATAAGCTAGATATATGTTTAGGACAGAAAAGCTTAGGTTCTCGAGGCTTTAAAAAATCAGAATTCCAAATATCACAAGCTAGAAACCAATTAAAATAAAAAATGGGACTTTAAGAGAGAAAATGCTTAGTGTTGGTTGCATTGGAAAGCTTGGAGTCCAAGCTAAAGTGATGCGCAGGTTTAGTCTTTGTTCACGTTTATCCCTTTTTTTTTGCTAGGTGCTTGATCAGCCTATTAAGTAAAGGATATAAACTGTTAGTCGCAGGAATAAAGCTGGTCAAATAATAGTTATTCAGCTAGAAAATCAAGGACAATAATCAGATTAAAATTATGGAAAGAAAATATTGTTCGTGAGAATAGATTAGGAATGCTGGGCTGTCAATGGTTCCGCTTTTCCTCTTTCTCAGACTCGTAGTTAACTCCTTTCTTCTTCCTCTCTACCTTGGTTGCTACAAAATTCCACAGAGAAAATCAACGAGAATAATCCAGCAAATAAATCAATAATACCAGACACAACTCAATGATATCAAGTATACAATCAATTGTGATCTCAAACAACCAGGGAAAACTAAAGACCAAACAAGATGTAATCCTCAGCAACCTAAACCAAACAATAATTTCACAAGCAGCCACACACGATTATTAGAGTGAAACAAACAGAATACGAACGTAACACCAAGGATGATACGTTGCAAGCTACTTTTTTTTCTTTTCTAAAAGCTTTAACAAAGACGCATAAACAAATAACAGTAACAAAGATTTTTATTTGGTTATTCTATATGAACTTAAACAAAAGAAAAAGCAAAAGCAAATAACAATGAACAAAAACAAAATAACAATGAAACAAAGCTACGAGCTTAGAACAAGCAGAATCAAGAATTAAAAGTTTAAGAATCTCCTTGTTTTAGATTTGTTGTTAAAGGTGGATCTGATACCACTTGATGTAATTTTCCCTAAGGAACAAACACAACTTGAACAAGTATCTAATGAAAACTTGAAGAACAGATTGATAGATGATGAGTTTGGCAGATTGTGGGTTGGATGGATGCTGGTTTGAGGTGGAATGATGAAGATGGATAGAACATAAACTACAAAAGCTATGGAAGCTCTTGAAACTCCTATGGCTCTTGGATTATTGGATATTACACACCAACAAGACTATAATGGATATGACACACCAACGTAGATGAGATGCTGCAGAGAAAGGGATTCTCTATGTTCTTAAAACAACAACAACTAAGTTTAAAGTTTAACTTTACAATCCTTTAAATAGTAAAAAGAAGAGACAAGACAAATAACATAAGAAATAAAGAGAAATCTGTGGGTTTAAGATTATTTGGTGTAATGGGCCTTGGAAAATGGGTTTTGACTTCTTTCTTGGCTTAACTTTGAATTCCGCATATTTTTCCCTTGTTAACCAATGCACATCTCGGTCTAGTTCTTTAATTACACTCTTAGGTAGTCTAAGTGCCCAATTTGCCTTATTAAAACATGGAAAGGAAAACCCATTTGGGACAAAACCAATCTCAGGAAAAAGAGTACAACCTTGACCACCTCTAAGGTGGAAACCCATTGAACTTGTAGATAATGACTTGCTGAATGATCCTCTAAAATTTGAGCACTTGAACTGATCTTCTAAGTCTGTGAATGCTTGAATGAAAGCTCCATCAATTCTTTATGCTTCTTCTTTAAGCTTCTTTTCACTTACAATCTCAGATGCAAGTCTTTCCAAAGTTTTTCCTCCAATTCCTTGTTTAAGCTTCCTTGGATCACATCAGTTTTTTTTTAGGTTGCTTTTGTTTGGTTTTTGGATTTTTGTGATTAGAAGGTTGTAATTACGAGATGAATAATATGTCAAAATTTTAAAACATGTGAAATGAGGTTGCACTCTATATGAAGAAATTTTTTCTACTTTATATATGCAAATAGTAGATTTTAATTAATCATTTTTCATATATGAGAACTTTTAGTAGGGTTTTACTTATTTGTTATTTTTAAAAGACTAATGAAATATATAGATGATGAATTTTGTTAATTAAATTAAAAAGTATAATGATGATTAGATAATATTTATTCATTATTTTATTTTATGGTTTCATATGATAACATTTTAATAATTTATGTTTATGTGATTTTGCATTTATTGTGTAAAATTAGATATGGTAACATATATCTATGTTTATTGTTGTCTCGAATATTATGTGATTGTAGCTATTTAGGTAAATTTTGTGCATCTCCTTTCTTGTTCAAATAAATAAGTGAAATACATTGAATATTAGTTTTTCAATTGCCAAATATATATGTTATATAAAGCATCATGTAAAAATGAGGTGCACTATCTAAAAAGAGAGAACAATTAACTTTATATATAGATCTTAATAAATAGTTTGTGGGGTTTGTCATTGGGCTTTAACATTGTAATTAGTAGGTTAATCTTATACTTAATGCCGATGTATATAAACTTGATGTAAAGTTACATAAGCGATAATAGAAACCTATTTCACTACTCTGTTCTTTAAGGTTTGACATGTTATCAGAGCGACTAACCTACACTTCTTAATAGGTTGTTGCTCGAAGTTCTCAATTTTTCAGAATCGATGGCAGCCGTCACTAATTCTACTCGATGTACGATCTCTCTGTACGATTTAACTTCAGGAGATAATCATGGTATTCTCATCTCTAAACCATTGCTTAAAGGTTACAACTACGATGAATGGGCTACCAATTTTAAGCTCGCATTGAAAGCTAGGAAAAAATTTTGGTTTTGTTGATGGAACGATTCCCCAGCCGATTGAAACTTCCTTTGATTTTGAAGACTTGACTGCAAATAATGCTCTTATAGTTTCGTGGATGAAACTGACCATTGATGAATATTTTTCATCGAATCTATCGCATCATGTCGATGCTCATTCTCTCTGGGAACATATCAAGAAACGATTTAGACTCAAGAATGGTCAAAGGGTTCAACGTCTCACGACATATTTGTCTAATTGAAGACAGAAGGTCTCGCTATTGAGTCTTACTGCGGAAAATTAACTTAGTTATGGCGTAGTCTTTCTGACTATCAACAAGCCAAAACAATGGACGAACTTCAGAAGGAGAGAAAAGAAGACAAACTACATCAATTCCTTATGAGATTAGATGAAAATGTGTTTGGACCCGTTAAGTCTTCGTTTCTGTCTTGTGTCCCACTGCCCAGCCTTGAGGATGCTTAAAACATCTTAATTCAAGATGAGGAGTCAAAATATATGGGCAGGCTTCAAGAAGATACACCCAAAGCAGTCAGTTTCGCTGCTCAGGCTTTACCACTAGTTTTGTAACAACCAGCAACTCGTCCTCAATGCACCCATTGTGGGAGACATGGTCATTTAGCTGAGAATTGTTTTCGACTCATTGGGTATCCACCCTGGTAAGAAGATAAATAAGTTAAGCACAATAACCATAATCGAACTGCTTCACTCTCTGGTCAGTTTGTACGGTCTGCTTCAGCTCCTTCCCGTCACTGCTCTGCTGGAAACTCACGTCCTAACACTACATCTGCTCATCATATTGATGTTCCTAATGCTCTGTCTTCTCTCACTTCTACGGACATACTTGGGATTAGCTGACTTAGTAATGATCAGTGGACCACATTGGTTCACTTGTTAGACGGAAGGAATTCTTCTCTATCTTCTCGGCCCAATGGTAAGAATCTTATTGAATCGTGGATTTTTGATTCCGGTGCCACGAATCATATGACTGGATCAACCGATTTTCTTACCCCTTCTATTGATATGTCGCCGGTTTTGATTCACTTACCGAATGGTAATTACACCACCTCGATTAATCAAGGATATGTCTCTCTCGGATCTTTGACACTTAAAAATTTTATTACGTTCCTGGACTATGTTGTCATCTTGTCTCTATCTCACAACTCACTAGAAACAGCAAATGCTTATTCCAATTTACTGATCAGATTTGTGTAGTTCAGGATCGCATCACCTTGACGCTAATAGGAGCTAGGCAGCGACATGGATTGTATTTTCTCGGGAAAATTGATGTAGCAGCTGCGGTACACACTATTAACAGCGTTTCTAGTGAACTTTGGCATCGCCGACTCGGTCACCCATCGTCTAAAGCCTTAGAAATGCTCGATATTTATGATTTTAATTGCAATGTTTTTGATTCCAGAACTTGTGACAATTTGTATAAGAGCTAAACACACTCGTGATTCATTTCTGATCAGTATTACAAAGACATCTTGTTGTTTTGAATTGATTCATTGCGATCTTTGGGGTGTATCAGACATCTTCTTTGTGGGGTTCACGGTATTTTTCTTACCATCCTCGATGATTATTCTCGTTCTATATGGATATACTTACTACCATCAAAACAATAGGCTCCTCAACACCTCAAGAACTTCTTAACTTTGGTAGAACAGTAGTTTCTAACAAAAGTAAAGACGATTCAAAGTGATAATGGATCCAAGGAATGATTCATGAAACATCATGTGTAGGAACACCTCAACAAAATGGTAGAGTTGAAAGAAAACATAGGCATATCCTAAATGTTTCACAGGCATTGCGGTTTCAAGCATCTCTTCCAATTGAATTTTTCGGCTATTGCGCACTTACCGTTGGGTATCTCATCAATACAACTCTGAGTAAAATTCTCAACGGAAAGATTCATTATGAGATTTTGTATTATCGATCACCTCCACTAAATCATCCTCGATTTTTTGGTTGCATTTTCTATGTTCATAATCAACGTCACGGAGGTGATAAATTCGCATCTAGAAACAACAAATCAATATTCATTGGATATATGTTTGCTCAAAAAGGATGGAGAGTTTATAATGTTGAAACAAAGAAAGTGACAGTTTTGAGGGACATTGTCTTTTTTGAATCTCATTTTTTTCATATCTCGACCAGCACTAATATTGCATCAGACTCAATCTTGAATTTCTCTCCTCCTTATATCGATGATGATGAAGTGATTTGCTCTACTCCTCTACTGCCTACACAGACAGATACCTCACCAATTATGTCTCCTTCTCCACTTGTCTCTGATCAGGAAACTACACCTACAGAGTTTGAGACACGTACGGTCTCTATTCCATCCGATCCCGACATCACCCTTTCACAACCAGACCTGCTAAACTCTACTCAAACTGTGGGTCCATCCGCTCCTATCCCACTGGGACGTGGAAAGTGATCCCGTAAAACACCAACTAAGTTGGAAGATTATGTCACTCATATGCTGCACCAATCATCATCTCCTTATCTGATACATGAGTATACTTGCAATACACGATTTTTGGCTAGTTACAAAGAATTTGTTAATGCTGTTACAATCGAGAGAGAACTCGACATTACAAGAAAGCAGTGGAACATGATCATTGGCGCCAAGCTATGAAGGAGGAAATACAGTCCTTAGAAGCAAACTCTACATGGACCGTTGAGCCATTACCACAGGGTAAAAAGGATCTTGGTTGTAAATGGGTTTATAAATTAAAGTTAAAAGTGGATGGATCTGTAGAATGGTATAAAGCACAATTAGTTGTCATGGGAAACAATCAAACCGAGGGAGTTGATTACACCAATACTTTTGCTCCGGTCGCAAAGATGGTTAGGGTTCGCACTTTTCTCCAACAAGCGGCATCTCTAGATTGGGATGTACACCAAATGGATGTACACAATGATTTTCTTCACGGAAATCTTAGTGAGGAGGTGTAAATGCGGTTTCCACCTGGTTTTGGTCACGAAATAGTGACAATGTATGTCGATTGCGAAAATCGCTGTATGGTCCTAAGAAAGCTCCACGATGTTGGTTCTCCAAGTTAAACGCTGCTTTACAAGAGTATGGATTCCTTCAAAATCTGTACGACTATTCTCTCTTTACTTATGCGAAGAATAGTGTTTGTTTAAATTTTTTGGTTTCTGTAGATGATTTGATTGTTACAGGAGATTCAGCAGCCACTATAACGAGATTTAAAGACTATCTACATTCATGTTGTCACATGAAGGACTTTGGGGGTACTTCGATATTTTCTCGGCATCAAGGTCATTCGCAACCCAACTAGAATAACCTTTGCCAGCAGAAATACACTCTTGATATCATTGCAGAATCGGGTCTATTAGCTGCAAAACCAGTCCCATTCCCTTTAGAACAAAACCATCGTCTACCTTTGGCTTCGGGTGATGACATGCCTGATCCTTCACGATATAGAAGACTCATATGTCGTCTAATGTATCTTTATGTTACACGCCCAGAACTATCTTACTTGGTACATCTTCGATCTCAATTCATGGCTTCACCGAAACTTCAACATTGGCATGCAGCACTTCGGTTAGTCAAGTATTTGAAGAACAAACCAGGCCAAGGCATTTTACTTTGAGCTAATGTCCCGTTAACGGTTCGGCATGGTGTGATGCTGATTGGGCTGCTTGTCCACTCACCGTCGCTCCGTTACAAGTTGGTTTATTCAATTAGGTGGATAACCGATCTCTTGGCAAATAAAGAAATATGGTGTCGTTTCTCGATCCCCGGCACAAGCCGAATATAGAGCTATGGACACTCTATGTGAGTTACTTTGGCTAGAGGAATTGCTGCCAACAATGAATACCCCATGTCTAGATCCCAATCCTCTTCATTCCGATAGTTTATCCGCTATTAATCTTGCTGCCAATCCCGTCTATCACGCCCAAACGAAGCATGTGGGATTGGATTGCCATTTCATAAGAGATGAGATCACGAGACATGTACCAACAAAGTCTCAATTCGCAGACATTATGACCAAAGCTCTAGGACGGAAAGAGTTTGAAGACTTCTTGCTCAAGTTGGGTGTTATGGATCTACTCACTCCACCTTGAGGGGGGGGGGGTCTTGGGCCTCATTGGGATTTAACAATGTAATTAGTAGGTTAATCTTATACTTAATGTAGACGTATATAAACTTGATGTAAAGTTACATAAGCGATAATACAAACCTATTTCACTACTTTGTTCTTCAAGGTTTGACAATATATAAATAATTATTACCGTTAACTTAAGTGTACTATAGTTTGTAATATTTACACGAGCGGGTGTCTTTTTAGACTATTGTGTTTATAATAACAAAATATTTTATTCGACTATTTGCGGAAGTGAAGATGCGTTTTCACGGTGTGACTTGTAAGACGAGTAAAACCGAATTAAGGATATACAATTGAAAACTTTATGAAAACGATTTCAAAAGACGATTTGAAATTGGAAAAATGTGGAGTGGAGAAGATGTCCTCTTTCCTTAATTCTTTTAATCTCCCATCGTGCGACGATTTTGCGCGATTTCATAATTCTCAAATACAAACGCAGCGAGACCTATTCATAATCACTTGAAATCAGAATAAACGAACTTAGTATTTTGTGAGATAATCTCAAGATGAAACTTACTAGAAAAGAGAAGAAAGAAAGAGAAGATTTAAGGGGTTTTTTCTGTGGAAAAGAAGTTGTCACCAAATGAGGGATGGTGGAAATATATAGTCGAGCAACTTAAAAAGCAAGGCCGAAAGGTCGTGAGATCGTGACCGATATTTTGGAGCTAATTGAGGCGAAATTTCATGGACTGTTTCAATTCATTCAATAAGCTGAGCTATACAAAATAAATTACCTCTTATAGTACACTATATATATATATATATATTGAGTTGATCATTGATTGAGTTCAATTAAACATAATATATTGAATGTTTTTTTCATAAATTTCTAACAAAACAAAAGGAAGATTAAACTCTTTAAAAAGATTATACAGAAAAAAGAAAGGTTATGCATTGTTTACTGATTGATGTAAAGAAAAAAAAGTATTTGCAGATATTTTCACACTATCCGAAGGAAATAAACCGATTGGTATCGAATGTACATTGACGACTAAGATATATTTGAAGGCTCGTCTATTTTCTAAAAGGCTATACTCGAAAACAAACGATTAACAATATAGATACAATTTTCTCCAATTTCATCAGATGACTCTTTTGGACAATGCTGACTCTTGTCACACTTTATGATTTAGAGTTTCGTCATATGTATGTCAAACAACTTGAGGTAAACAGAAAATTAAGCGAATAACAACAGTAATGTATTATTAATTTTTCAGAAACAATACACCACTCGTATCTAAGTGGTGCTCCTGGTCACGCGCTTCACTCACGTTCACGTGTTGGCAATGGCGTCAAGCGATGAGTAGCCTATCTACGCCTCACTTCTATCCCTTTTATCACTAATCTAACCAAATTTTATCGTTAATATATAATTTCACATTCAAATTTCAATTCTAAATCGCGGTGTTCTATATTATCCGAAATATCATTGGTAGTTCTGAAAAAAAAAAAAGGTTTTGATGGATAGTATACCCAACTCTGCATTTGTGAATGATCTAAGAAGGATGAGAGTTGTAACTTAGTGAGTATACTGTTTTGGTCATCAGCATAGTTGATATTACTAGGTTTTTATGTTTAATAGTAGACATTTATGTCTGCTATTCTGTATTATTCTGAGTATTTGCCTAGCAATTTTGGAGCAAGAAGATGTATTTCAGAGCAAATCAAAAGAATTTGGCTAAGTGGCAGAGTTGAGAGAACGATTGATCCCTTCACGGATCGATCAAGCATAATCCACGAAGAAAATCCACGTCTATGAAGAACGATCGATCCCTCTCTTGATCGATCGAGCATTTCCTCTTGGAACTATTTAGAAGTTGAGATCGATCAGTCCATCAAAGAATAATTGAGCCATATCAAGATTAGATCGATCGATCCCTCAAAAGATCGAACAATCACTACACCCGAAGAAAAATGAAGATTTTCCATTATTTTCACATTTGGTTATCAAGGCTATCCTTTATTATCTTTTTGGTTTTTCCTTTTTCCAAAACTATATAATCCTTGTGGCTGATTTTATTTTCTATTTACGCTTTACAACTTGAGTTTACAGAGAGACGAATTATGAACCTTGTATTTCGAGAAGAATTATGAACTCTAACCTCCGCTTTAATAATATCTATTTTTAGTGTATTGATTATGTGTTCTTCTTTGATATTGTATTGTTCTTTCTTTGCAATGTCTGAGTAGTTCCATAGTTATGTTTTAGATTTTCCTAGGAAAATCAGGTTTGATTGTTAGGGTTATTCATAAAAGGATTGAATTTGTTAGGTTCGCAATCTACATTTGATCTTAATGCATGAATTAGAATAGCTAACTAGTTCATTGAAATTAGATTGATAAACACAAAGGGATTTGGTTTAGAAATATGACCAAATATAGATGAGTAACTGCCTTTGCTTGCGGGCGTATTGACTTAGAGGTTTGTGAACTTATCGAATATGAACAGTAATGCATGTTTGAATTATCTAAATACGGTGGGAGTTTGTTTTTAGTAATTCTAACATAGGGATCTAATACTTCAGGAGGATATTAGTCTAGTTTCTGTCTTTTGAGTTGAGAACTATTTTCAAAGAAAATTTTTTCATGATAACATGGCTTTTAAATATGACTACTTGTTGATTGCCTATTGCCCGACGCTTTTAATATTTGATTCACTTCCTTTTATTTACTGTTATTGTTTAAATTTAGTTACAACCATCACTTTAATTTTTTTAGCTTGATTTGAAATTGAACTGAAAGTCATGTTGATTGGTCTCTGTGGATTCGATCCTTTACTGTAATTTAGTGATATGTTCTTTGCAGTGTAGTTCATGATTTAAATTCGAAGTCTAATAGAATTTTGGCGCTGTTGCTGGGGACCAATACAATGCCTTTTAAATTTTATTAAGAGTCTAGTATAAGATTTTTATTTTTTTAACTATACTATCTCATTCTTTCTTCTTGATTTTGTCTTTATAGGTGCATGACTAGACGATCTGATAAATCCAAAGAATTGCTCAACCTCGGTAATACAAAACTCGTGAATTTAGAAAGTTCAAAATGGAAATCATTTAAGAATGCATGCTCATCCAATTCAATGGCTGAAAACGTTCAACAAAACGATCTGCTCGATCCCGATGGTTAAAAAAACCAACCTCCTCATAGACTCAATGAACTGATAGTCAATCCAGCAGGAGGAGGAGCTAACGGCAATCAAGCTGGTAATGTTGATCCGATTAGACGAAATTTCATCTTGATGGCCGATCCGAATGGATTTGCCAACCAATGTCCACTTTAGAATCACCCTCTGGTCTGTGATTACAAAGACCCTGAAGCATTTTTGCTATCAGAAATGTTATCCGACTCCGACAACCTCAAAGTCAGGAGTACCAATTCTCTATTCAGCTCATCGAGATACTTTGCCAAAATCAGTTTCATGGTCTACCCAACGAGCATCCCACAGACCAACAACCAAATATGGTGGAGATGATGGTCAAACAACTCTTGGAAGGGCAACAACAGTCTCAAAGAGAAGTCAGTGAATTAAACCAAAAGTTGAGGCCCTCTCTACACATGTGAAGCATCTTGATACTCAAGTTGCTCAAACTTCTGAAGATGTAAAGAGACCAACTGAGTTTTTACCTGGGAAATATGATACTAAACCCAATAAACAAGAGTATATGAATGCTATTAACACTGAGAAGTGGCAAATCTCTGTCTATTACCAAAGGGAAAGATAACTTAGTGGAAGGACTGGTTGAGGAGATTGATGAACCTGAAAAAGATGTAGATTTGGAAAAGTTGAAAAATGATTCAGACTCGACAGATCGATCGGGCCTTATATGTACGATCGATCTCCCCTAGATTGATCAGGCAAACTGTTATAAAAATTCTAGGGAAAAATGATCGATCTGGAAAACTGTTATAAAAACTCTAGGGACAAATGATCGATCTTTCCCCTTTGAAGATCGATAGTGCCCTGAGCTCGATCAGAAAGCTCCCGACCAAAAATATCGATCGGTCCATTTTGGATCGATCGGGCTTTGTTAGGATAAAAAATGGCCACGATGAAAATAATGTCTCAAAAGCTGTTGGTCCCATAGTTTGGCACTAGAAGGAGGGGCAAGTGATTTCTTTCGTGTCAAAATCGCAAGATCATACATGAGTACTGGAAATCAAAACGACCAACCAGTTCGTGATGGTCTTCCACCGAACCACAACGTTGAGCAGACTCCACCAACGAACGTCACCGCAGTTAACATAACGCAAACAATGTGACAATTAAGGATATTAAGAAGATTTTCTCGACTCTCGAAAAGAAGTCAGAAGAACAAGACAAGCTAACAATCTCTCTTGCAAAACATGTGGAAACCTTAACTGCAAAAACCAAAGCCATATTCCCACGCGAAATAACCAAGAACCACAGAAAAAGACTTGATTTTGCGACTCCGCTTGACAAGACGCAAAACGCACAAAAGGAGTAGTGAGGGAAAAATCCTGATGAGAAAACTCTTGATGCAACGCTCATAACCACCAACAATCTTCTGCCTCTAAACGAGGAAACATAAGAGAATGAGGCCGAGGATGCAGACGTACACCCAAGAAGTAGGAGAAGACGCTCGGCCCGAAAGGATCACCAATTCAAAAAACCCATGACAGAAGAAGAAAATCTCTTCTCAGTGGAACAAGATGAATTGGCCAAAAAATAGGCTCAGAAGATTCATGATAGATGCCGATAATTCTGAACACCCACGACAATGATTTCGACAAAATTTGCAATCTCCCCAACTACATAGCTAAAACCGCCGTGGAAGTCTAGGCGGTAAAATCATAGATCCACCATGCCACCAGTGCGGCACCGGAGATCTATCGAATCCTTGAAGAAGCCCAGAAAACACCATTTACATCGTGTATAACTAAGACACGAATATCCGATCCCAGCAAAATCACGATCCCTATGTACGACGGAACCACCGATCCAAAAGATCATATGTAAACCTTTTGAATCGCGATGGCAAGGTCTAAACTTAAGAAGGAAGAAAAACGCGGGATTCAGTCTCCTCTTCGTCGAATACCTCCAAGGAGCGGCTCTTGAATGGTTTTCCCAACTAAAGCACAACTCCATCGGAAACTCCGACAACTTTCCGCAGAATTCCTCAAACAGTACTCCATGTTTATGGAGAAGGAGAATTCGGATGTTGATCTATGGAGCATGGCTCAAAGAGAGGACCATCCCCTCCGAGATTTAAATGAAAAATTCAGGGTGGTGACATCAAGAGTCTTCGGGATAAGCGGTAAGGTAACTATATACGCATTCTGAAAAACTCTATGGTACAAATCAAAATTCAGAAAGTGGATAGCCCTCTAAAAACTACAGTCGATTCTGGATGCTCTTCACAAAGCCACATATTTCATCACCATCGAAGAGGAGATGAAAGTCTTTTCTATGAAACATAAGTCTGTCAAGGCATCCGCGAAAGAGGCTCCCTCAGAACAGAAATAAAAAATAAAAACCCTCGTAATGACAAATACGTCTATCACGAAGGAGAAGATCTTCAGCGAACGCATAACTACGCAATCAACCCGTCCTCCAAAAGAGGAAAAACGTTAGGTAATACCTGGACCCGAAAAACATCTTACGACGAAAATTCCTTCTGCGAGTTCCACCAAAGGAAAAGTCACTCCACGACAAAATTCAAAGTTCTCAAATCAAGGCTAACGGAAAACGGTAGCACCTCAACCTCCCCAAATTGTAGGGAAGCGCGGAAGAGAGCATGAAGATAAAACCAGCAGCGTCAATCACCGACGAGTGAACATGACAATCAAAGGATCGCAATATTGTCACGATAGCGTCTACGCAATCAAAGATTATCATTGCACGGTTGAATCGAGCGCCAACTGGTCTGATCACCTTCTCTTTACATCTTCTGATTTGCCAAAAAATGTGATTACTTTCCAAGAAAGAAAAGCTGTTGAAATCGACACCTCTCATTGCGATCCTCTCGTAATCGACCTCGTCATAAGGGACCTCTAGATTGCAAGAACCCTCGTCGATACATGAAGCACTGTGAAGATAATCCTTTGCGACACTTTATACAGGATGGGAGTCAGACTGTCCGAAGTCATCCCGACGCCAAAACCACTCACTGGTTTCTTTGGCACGTCGACCATGACTCTCGGCTAGATTCACAAATTCACAGAATTCATAGTACTCAATCATCTTGCCATCTACAATGCGATCGTTGGGACGCCATGGATAAACTCTATGAAAGTGGTCCAATCGGCTTATCACTAGGCATCAAATTCCTGACACCCCAGGGAATCTTCGCAATCTACGGATGTCAGAAACATGCAAGACTTAGCTTCCTAGTCGAGCATAAACTAAGATGGATCACAACAACGCCATCGATCGGACCTAACGAGCAAATGCAACTCAGCCACCAACCAGATTCGACGACTCGAGAAACGACTTGATCTGAAGAAGGTAGTCACACCACTGAGCCCAAAATCCAAAACCAAACCGCGCACCCTTAAAACCGAGAGTAAACCTAGGTCTTGCCCTAAAACTAGCACATTAGTCTCTAACATCACTAGACATAGATCGAAGATCGATACAAGGTCCCTAAATTTTTCTCATCGCTCACACATGCAAATCTTCGTAACTCAGAGACTAGATTCTTCAAAAACCCGCACATAAAACAGATAAGGTAAACGTAGCGACAGATCTGATAACAGAACATGAATTGACTAATCATAATATCGTTTTCATATAAACTGAAAGTTACGAAGCGGCAGGTTTTCAAGGCCACCAACAACCAACCCTACTAAAAACGACCACACTCGACCAAAATCGTGATAGAGAACACACTTCCTTACACGAATCCAGACTCAAATCTAATCAAGATCATAATCACCAGAGCACAATACGCCAAACCGTCTCGGCACCTGATCCACCATATCCTCTTCAATATGCATTGCGGCTCCAACATCCTCCGAACCAGAAGAAACAGGCATCAACGCCCAACATTCCCGAACCTCCGCTTTGAGCAGAGGAAGTAAGGATGTCGCATCTTTATACTTGTCCAAAAACCTAGACAAAGGCCTTGTCTCGACCTCGTATTAAAATTCTGGTTGCATGTTCCAATGAAAGGCACCCACTAAACCGTGACACTTGCGCCAATCCCTGCAAACTCAAGCGTATGCTCCATCCAAGAAAAAAATCCATCAAAATGTGCCAAACGATCCACTATGATCGAAACAAATTCTCGTTTGTCCCGCCTAGTCGCGCGACGAACTTCGCACGCTTGCCTCCGCGCCATCTCCTCCATCTTTCCCCTCAAACGGGAACTTTCTTCCTTAAGTCTATCGGCTTTGAACTAGGTCGTTTGTATCTTCCACTCGTGCACCCTTAAAGCCTCGTTCATCACATGGAGACCCTATTGGAGCACCCACAAAAGTTATCAAGGCCACTCCTAAAAACAAAATCTCGTACAAATTGAAACTAACCCCCATCGTTAGACGGGAAGCTTCAACGTATTCCTTCGACTCCTCGACCCCTTCCGCAAGAGGAGAAGTTGGCGTGGGATCTGAGAAATCAGGCCCGAATTACGGTATCTAACTCATATCGCTAATTTTGTAAGCAAGCCCCAAGAAGCGATTCTTCTCCGACCTAGGCAGAAGTACCCACACCAAAGGTACCATCCTTGTTTCTTTAAGATCTCTCATTATCGCTTGTGGGAGTCATTTCATACGGAGTGTAGCCTTCCATCGCGGGTTCAACCTCAATCTTAACAGTTTTGGGACAGATTCGAGCGTTGTGATAAGCAACGGTTTTGAAGTCATTCCAGCAAAAAATGACCCTAGTGAAGTGGACCGCACCTAAGGATGTCCCAAACAACAAGAAAATCTTGCAGAAACGGGAGAAGAGGATCAATGACTTAAAAAAAACACATATTAGAAATTGGTACATTGGAAGTGGCTCAAATATCCGACCGAAGTACCCTACAGACCCCATTTCTATTTTAAAATAAGAGATGTAACTCTCTTCAACAGAAGCGGCATCAAGTCGAACAAAAAAGTAGCGCTTCTTCCAATCATGAATATTGGACTTGAACGATTGGACGATTTTCATATTCTTCTGAGGCCCCATGTAATGCTAAAGCAAGCCCTTCTTATTTCTCAGGCGAAGGAATGTGGGAACCAAGATTCGCACTGTCCGATTTCCGTTAGTTACAGAAAATCAGAGAGAACTCTAACATCCAAACATGATGAAAAATAACAGAAGTACAAAATAAAAAATAGAGAAGAGAGAAAAGGGTTTCTTATTTCTAATCGTATGAGCGTTTCAACAAGTGGTGAGCCTTAGCTTCGTGAACCGTCAGCAAGTTTTGTAACACCAAAAACCTAAGACTAATGACCTAGTCGAGCTGCAGCTCGCTAATAAAATAAGAAAACAACCTTAATACTCTAAGTATTCTTGTGCGGAAAATTCAATTTCCCCAGCTCTTTCTCTTCATCCTTCTTATATAGACTCCTTGGGTTGTCCCTTTTCCTTTTCCGCCAGCGATCATTTTGTAGAAACTTTCCTTTTCTTATGCGGAAACATTCCATTTCCTAATTTCTTCCATATCTATTTAGCTTGCGGAACAAACTGTGACCATCATCTCACTTGGGCCAAATTATTACCTAGAATCGTAAGTGGACCATTTGTCGCGTTTTAGGTGGTTCTACGATTCCTATTGAAGAATTAGTCATTCGTATGTCGATGCGATATGAGTTTTACGACGAGTCAGTTATCATCGCTTTATACGATTAATATTTATACGAATGGATGTCATGATACTTCCGGAAACTGCAAAGGATAATATTATAATCATGATGTTAGCCATTTACATGGTAACCCTGATACTTTTAGCGGAAGAAATAAGTTTTACGGTTTAACTCGCAGGATTTCAACGGAACTTCAGAATGATACAAAATGAGGGACGGGAGGTTTAAGATAGAATCAGCTTGCCAACTGGCGAGCTGAATGAGCGAGATTTAGCTTGCTAGTTGGCGAGCCGAATGTACAAGATTTAGCTTGCTAGTTGGCAAGCTGAATGTACGAGATTCGGCTTCCTAAATGGCAAGCTGAATATGCAAGATTTGGACATCAACAGTTAGCCTCCCAGCTTGTAAGAATCATTAAAGTGTTCTTGCGAGGTATTAGTTAAGTAAGTTAGGCGGAATCAGTGGCTTAAAAGTTTTAAGCTTTATTGCGGGTTACTGGACTTTGTTATGTGCGACTAGAATTTGTCGTAGGCGACTAGACTTTATCGTGAGGAACCAGACTTCATCGCGAGTGACCAGACTTCATCGTGAGTGACCAGACTTTGTCGTGGGCGGCCATACTTTGTCGTGAGCGACAAGACTTTGTAATGGGTGACCAAACTTCATCGTGGGCGACTAGATTTCATCGTGGGTTACCAGAATTTGTCGTGGGCAACTAGACTTTGTTGTGTCCGACCAGACATGACCAAACGATCAGTTTAAGCAAGTGTACTGGTCCTTCGAGGAGTATTGTAAGTGTCATGGTTTCATGTATGCCTTGTGGCTTGTCGAACATCCTGACTATTCGTATAACACCGAGATGGAAAAGATTCCAGGTTGTATAAAGAGATGTGAAAACATAGAGTCTTCTATCTCTCTTATTGATGAGAGGATTTGAGAGCATTGGGCTCTGATTCCCGTTTCCTCTATTTTGGAAGAAGTCAGGACCACTACTTGTGGTGATGAGGATGCGACAGTCGTGTTCTGGCTTCTTCGAGTGTGACTCGTGAGGAGAAAAATTCAATGTGTAAAGGGAGTATGTTCCCTATTTAGGTTATGATTTTGGCTGAGTGTAGCCGTATTTAGTCTGTTGGGATTGGCTGTAGGTGGCTCTAAATCCCAGTTGCCTTTGGCTTTTGTAAATTGGATTATGTTGTGTGAGTATATGGTTTAGTTGCCAAGACGAAAAAAACGAGTAGTCAATTCGTATTCTGTTCTCTGATATATCGCTACGTTTAGCTTATCCATTTTGGGTGCAAGTTTTTCAGAAAATGTAATTTCTGAGTTACATGGATTTGCGTGTGTGAGCGATGAGACAAGTTTAGGGATCTCATATCAATTTTTGATACCATGGCTTGAGATGTTAGAAACCAGTGTGATGGGTTTAGTGCATGACCTAGTTTTACTCTCAGTATTAGGGGTTGCAGAGACTATCCCGACCTAGGAGTGGATGTTCGCTTGTTTTTGTTTTGAAGTCTGTGTAGACTACGTTCGTGCAAGTGCAAAAGTTGTTGTGATCAGCAACAAACACGACGGTAGCTGCTACCGTATTGAGTTTTTGTGAAGGATGTGTGGTGAAGATGTTAGTGCATATGATTGTTTGGTCTTCCATGATGAAGTTTTCATCGAGGAGAATATTTTTGTCAAAAATGGTTATTCAGGTATATGCAACATCTCGTGATGCTGAAGATTGATTTTTCTTTGATTTGCTGCATTTCGTGCCCGAAATGTTTGCGGGCTCGAGGATATTTTAGCGGTGCTATAAGGATTTTTTTAACCTTTCGGTAGAAAAACGCTTTGGTTTGTTTGTGGATATTCGCAACCAAAATTGTTGTTTTTGTTTAGATGTTGAATTGTTTGATTTGTGTTTTATTTGTAAGAGTCGTTTCGTAAGCGTTGTCAGAATGTGAAATATTATCGAGCTTAATATTACGAAATTTTTTCTGTCAAATATTGTCGAGTTTAATTTTACAAATTTATTCCGTAAAATGTTATCGAGTTTAACTTTACGAAAGTTGTTCCATAAAATGTTGTTGAGTTTAATTTTATGAAACTTATTTCGTAAAATAATGTCGAGCTTAATTTTACAAAAGGTTATTTCCGCAAAATGTTAACAAATTTAATATAACAAAATTTGTTCCGTATTGTGTATTGTTGTATTTAGTCGCGGTATGTCGAGTATGTTTGCTGGTCGAAAGAGGATAGAGAAAATTTCTAAGTAAGGATGCCTTCTTCTTATTGCAAAAAAGTTTCAAAAATATCGAGTAAGTAAATGCAGATATTTTGAAATATGGGAGTATACGAGTATATGTATAGGTATCGCTCCCCCTTTTGTTCTAGTAGAGGGACAACTGCATGTTTCTTGCGAAAAATTGCCAACGTACCCCTTTCAAGGATCAAGTCGTCTCGTAGTTCAGTTTTTTGTCGTGAGTTTGATTACTCGTTTGGCAATGTGGCCTCGTCCGTTTCAGCTTCGATAGCTATAGCTGGGTCGACGAATTTTTTGAGCGTCGGTTGCACTGTTAGTGAAGTTGACGAATCAGGTTCGTGTTCTTCTGAGATGTTTTCAGTTGAAAGCAGAGTTGCGTTTACTCGTTTGGGTCTGACGGTCAGTGTCATTGTGACCCGCCTTAGTTCATGTTCGGACATGATGCAAAGTCTTGCTTGTTTCTGGCATCCCCAGATTGCGGATATTTCGTGGGCATAAGGAGTTTGATGTCTAAGTGGAAAAACGATAGAACCCTTCTCATGGAGTTTAACCTGGGCGTTTTGATAAATTTCTATATAGATGGTCGACTACTGCAAATTTAATGATTTTTGTTACTTCTTTTGCCGCGATCGGAAGCTGGATGGACCCGAGAGTCATCATCGTCATGCCAGAGAAACTAGTGAGAGGTTTTGGCCTGGGCTTGATTATGGTACTTCCTATATCGATGATGACTCTGGTGCCCTCAAGGTCTCTTGTGACGAGATCGATTACAAGAAGTTCGTTTATGAGGGGTTTCGGTTCCGATGCTTTTCTTTCTTTGAAAGTAATCATGTTACTTGGAGAATAGGAAGACATGAATAGGGGGTGATCGGGCCAGATGGCTCTCAATTTGTCTTTGTGATGATACGCTTTTATTGCGGAAGAGTTGTCTTGACAGTACTGTATTTCTCCGATAATCATATTTACTCGGCGACAATTGATATCGCTGCCTTTTTCCTTAGACCATCTTCTATGCTTTTCTTCTGTTCGGGGACCGTGAGAAGCATTGTCTCCCTGTGGAGTTTGATCGGACCTAGCCTCTCGATCGATTTCTTTGATAAGGTCTTTTACACTGGATATTTTTGATATTTCTCCAGCGAGCAACTTTGCAGTTAGCCTCGTCCCAAAAAATTTGCAGTTCGCGGTGGAATGGCCATTTGTCTTATGGAATTCGAAGAAGGCATTTTCATCGTAGAAGGTGTTTCTCAATGTCTGTCCTTGTTAGGATGATGGATTTATAGCATCATATGTGTGCTCCCTGTAGGTCATCTCCTTCGTAATGGACATATTTATCGTTACGATGGTTTTCTTCTTGGAATTATGTTCAGAGGGAGCATCTTTGCGAACGTTATTTGGTGGCTTATGTTTCTGCGATAGAACTTTCATATCTTCTTTGATGTTTATAAAGTCCATGGCTTTATGCAGGGCATCCTGAATCGTATGCAGGTTTTCAAGAGCTATCCACTTTTTAGAGTTGATTTGTACCAAAAAGTTTTTTGGAGCGAGTCTATGGCCACCTTCTTGCAGATGCTGCTGACTCTCGACATTACGATCTTAAAGCATTTCATGAATTCTCAGAGAGATTCATCCTCTTTTTGAACGAGGCTCCATATATCGACGTCGTAAGTTTCCCTATCCATGAACATCGAGTAATGTTTGAGGAATTTCGAGAAGAGCTGCCGGAAGCTTCCGATAGAGTTACGCTTTACTCGAGAGAACCATTCGAGAGTCACCCCCTTGAGATGTTCAACGAAAATGAGGCATAAGCTTGGGTCTTTTTCGCCTTTCCCATCGCGATATAAAAGGTATGCAGGTGAGATTTTGATTCGGTGATGCCTTCGGGATTATGACTTATCTAGGGTCCGAAATCTGAGTGTTAGGTACATGAGCCATAAACGGAGTTTTCCGAGTCTCCTCAAGGAGGCGGTCGATTTCTGGGGCTATGCTAGTGGTGTTATGGATCTGTGATTTTACTGCATATATTTCGGCCGCGGTTTTGGCAAGGGAGTTGCAGCAGCAGCCTTATGATCTTATTAGCGTTGGTTACGGATGATCCGAGCTTGTTCCTCAGCTTTTTTCTCCTGCTCTACCCAGAAGATGTTTTCTTTATCTTCGGTCAAGGGCTTATCGGGTCGGGAGTTTTTGATGAGTCGAGCGGTTGTTGACCCTTCTTGGGTGCACGTATGCGTCTTCGCCCAACTCTTCAGACAATTCACTGAGCTCCATACTAACTAGCTTGTTCTCATTGTCTTTCGTTCCCTCATCAAGGGTGGAAGATTATTGACGTTGTTCAGTGTTGTGACATGAGTGTTTTCTTTGGGATCTTGTCCCAGAAAGTTCTTTCTACACGTTTTGCATCATGTCAAACGGAGTCGTGAAGTCGAGTCTTCTTTTGCAAATTCGAGTGGTTTCGGGCAGAAGGATTGTTCAGGTTTTTGCGGTTAGGGTTTCAACTTGTTTTGGGAGAGATGGTGTTAGCTTGTCTTTTTCTTCCGACTTCTTTTCGAGAGTCGAGAAGATATTCTTAATTTCCTCGAACACCACAGTGTTTGCATTAGCGTTGAATGCAGTGACATTCATTGGCAGAGTGTTGTCAACGTTGTCGTTCGGTGGGGCACCGTCACGAGTTGATTGGTCGCTACGAGGGTTGGCTCATGCTATCTTCCATCCTCGAAAGATACAATAACATTATTTATTGAGTTAGACACACCTTTTTCATGACTAATATGTGTTTTGGCGCGAAATAAATCGCTTGTCCCCTCCTACTAGTGCAAAAATGTGGGAACTGAGATTCACACCGTCTGATTTCCATTAGTTACGGAAAATCTGAGAGAACTGTAACTTTCCAGAGATCACATATTAATGGGAGTTGAATGATTTAAGATCAGAACACGGTGAACAATAACTGAACTACGAAATAAAAAAATACGAAATAGAGAAAAAGGATTTCTTATTCTGAATCGTATGAGCGTTTCAACAAGTGGTGAGCCTTAGTGTCATGAACCGTCAGCAAGTTTCGTAACACGAAAAACCTAAGACTAATGACCTAGTTGAGCCGCAGCTCACTAATAAAATAAGAAAACAACCCTAACGATCTAAGTATTCTGGTGGGGTAATTTCAACGTCCCTAGCTTTTCCTCCTCATCCTTCTTATATAGACTCCTTGGCTTGTCCGTTTTCCTTTTCTGCCTCCAATCATTTTGCAGAAACTTTCCTTTTCTCTTACGTAAACATTCCTTTTCCAAATTCCTTCCATATCTTTGTGTCTTTCGGAACTAGCTGTTACCGTCATCGCACTTGGGCCAAATTCCCACATAAAATCGTAAGTGGGCCGTTTGTCGCGTTTTAGGTGGTTTTACAAGTCCTATCAGAGAATCGGTCTTTCGTTTGTTGATGCGATACGGGTTTTGTAACGAGCCATTTATCATTGCTTTATATGATTGATATTTATACAAATGGATGACATGATACTTCCACAAACCGCAAAGGATAATCTTATAATCGTGATGTTTACCATTTACACGGTAACCCAAATACTTTTTGTGGAAGTGATAAGTTTTACTGTTTTAGTCACATAATTCCAACAAAACTTCGGTATGATACCAAACAAGGGAAGGGATGTTTGAGACGGAATCAGCTCCCCGAATGGCAAGCTTATTGCGTGTTTGGCGTACGTGTTCTTGTTTTTCGAAACAATCGAGAAAAAATCATAAAATCACTAAGCGATTGTCTATGTACTCTTTTTTCCTTAGTCGAGAATGGTTTTTCCCTCTAGGCTTTTCCCTCTGCGACTCAATTAGGTTTATCGGTCTCTGCTGCTAGATCAAGGATAACTCACCAACAGTTCTTGTGGCCTACGCTATCACCTATGGTAACACGTTCACACATCGATTTGAAATAAGATTCTTATTTCCCTCTTTCTTAATTGTTATTTCATATTCGTATTCTATTATTATCGTATCCTAATCTTTATGCATTTGACTCAAAGAAATCTAGGATCTCTGGAAAGTTAGAGTACTCTCCGATTTTCCGTAACTAACAGAAATCAACAATGCAAATTTCGTTTCCCAAAATCATATAGAGAACATTTCAAAAATATCAAGAGACGATCCCCAGGCCGAAAAAATTGTTTTCCTTCACGAGTCTATAAATCAAAGGTGCTTTATCTAGTAAAACCCCAAACTTCCAGGAAAGATCAAGAAGATGCAAAGTGCAAAGAGATGATCAAAGATTCCATCCCTGAAGAAGTATGGTAAAAGCATGGTTATAAGCAAGCTTACGTTAGAAGAAGGCGCAATAATGATTACAGAGGAATGTAGTTCTCTCAGTCGAGACTGGAGATATTACTTTTTCCAGATCTCTATGTGTTTTGGGTTCTAGCGTGAACCTCATACCTTTCTTTGTGGCTAAGCAGTTAGGGATGATAGACATTAAGGATACACATATTTTATTGATTCTAGCTGATGTATGTGAAGTACCCCGTTGGACTTCTGGAGAACCTGGCTGTTAAGATTGGAACAACTTTTATACCAACCGACTTCGTGATTCTGAAACTTTGAGAGGAACCCAAGGATCCCCTGATTTTAGGAAGACTTTTCTTGGCTACAGCGGGAGCAATCATTGATGTGAAGAAAGGAAAGATCAATTTTCACTTTGGAGACATGGTGATGAAGTTTAACTAGCAAGAAGTCCTAAAGAAACCATCTATGGATGCCAAATCCTTTTAGGTTGATTTCGCTGATGATTTCATATTTGATGATCCCTTAGAGATTGCATTAACTAATGCTACTGACACGCATTTATCCCTTAGTAATGATGTTAAAGGTTTTACGACAATGTTTGACACTAGTAGACGAATTAAAGAGATGGCTGATCATGTGGCGTTAGTGGAGAAAACTGCCAAGTCTCCACCTTAACTGTACCTGAACCTATCGATGATCCATAGAGCGAGCTGAAAGCTCCAAAGCTGGAAATTAAAACCCTCCCAGCAAGGCTCAGATATGCGTTTCTAGGTCCTAACTTTACATACCCTATGATTGTGAATGCTGATTTGAATAATGTAGAGATTGCTTTGCTTTTGTGTCAATTGAGAAAATATCGTAGAGCTCTAAGTTACACTTTAGATGATATCACAGGGATTTCACTAGATTTGTGCATGCATAGAAACATTTAGAGGATGAATCTAAGACTTATATAGAAAATCAGAGGCGTTTGAATCCTAATCTAACAGACTTTGTTAAGAAAGAGATAATGAAAATTCTAAAACTATTACAGGTCATAGAATGTGCATAGAGTACATGAAATTGAATGCTCCTACACGCAAAGATCATTTTCCTATACCTTTTATTGACCAAATGCTTGAGAGATTAGCCAATCACCCTTACTACTGTTTCTTAGATGGTTATTCATGTTTCTTTAAGATTCCCATTGAACCAGATGACCTGGAGAAGACGATATTCACATGTCCATTTGGTATCTATGCATATCGCAGGATTCCTTTTGGACTATGTAGTGCCCCAATCACTTTTAGAGATGCATGATATCTATTTTCACTGATCTTACTGAAGACATCAAGGAAGTATTCATGGATAATTTTTCTGTCTATGGATCTTCCTTTGATATAAGTCTTGCTAATTTGTGCAAGGTTATATAGAGATGTGAGGAGAAACATTTAGTGATAAAGTGGGAAAAGTGCCACTTTATGTTAACAAATGGGATTGTGTTAGGATATAAGATCTCTGAGAAATGTATTGAGGTAGATAGAGCTAAGATTGAGGTTATGACTAACTTGCATGAACCCAAGTCTGTAAATAACGTTCGTAGTTTCTTAGGTCATGCAGGTTTTTAAAAAAGATTCATTATGGATTTCTCAAAAATCGCTAGACCTCTTACAAAGCTATTGTGCAAGGAGGTAAAATTTTAATGGGATGATGAATGTCAGAGTGCCTTTCTAGCGGTCAAAGGTGCTTAGGTGAGTGATCCAATAGTAAAACCACCAGGTTTCACAAATCTCGGGTCTCTATGATCGAGCATTCGGTCAAAGCATCAACTTAGACAAGTCAATAGTAGATTTAGTAACATGTACTGGTGCAAGATAGGTGGAAGTTGAAACATAAGTTAGGTATCTATGAAGAAGGAAGAAAAGGAAAGTATCGATGAATACCTGAACAGTTTGAGGGTTCTAAAGCAAAAGTCTTTGCTTATGTGTGTGATCGGTTATATCACTGAATTAATGGTTGATCGGCACGATTCCTATTAAAAGGTGGGAAGGAGGTCTTAATAAAATCAGGTTCACCTGCGATATCAACTTATATTATGTTCTGCTTCAAACTCCCAAAAATCGCAATCAAGAAAATCACATGCGCAATTGCGAACTTTTGGTGGGCCAAGAATGGAACCTCACAGCGTATACATTGGGTCGCTTGGTCAAGAGTTTTTCTTCCTAACAAATGGGATAGGTTGGGTTTTAACTTGTTGGAGGTTTTTAACCAGGCTCTTTTGGTGAAGCAACTATAAAGGTTATATAAGCGACCGGATTCTTTGATTACGCATATTTTTCAGAAAAGATATTATAAGCAATCACTTCCCTTTTTAGCTCTTAAACCAAATCTCCCATCATGGGGATAGAAAAGTATTTGGGATTCGACACCCTTTCTCCTCCAAGGTTTAAGGAATACTATTGGAAGCGGTCGAGATACTGGGGTTTGGTTGGATAATTGGTTGATGAAAACCATTCCAGCTCCAGCAAGAAGTGCCCATCTACTCTACACAGATGATTTGAGAGTACCCGATCTTTTGTGGTAGAGTACATGTAGATGGAATATAATTTACATTAGGGCTCTAGTACATAAAGATGATATCAAGCATATACTGAGTAACGCCCCTCAAGCCTCCTCCAAGATGTTCATTGTTGGAATTTTACAAAATATGGAGAATGTTCGGTCAAATCAGGTTATGCGATGGCTATGGGAAATATCGATAAGGAAACTGTTTAGCTAAATCAATCTCCCTCTCTGAACACCCTGAAGGAAGCAATTTGGATGGTACTGGCGCCCATCAAATTAAGGCATTTCCTTTGGCAAATGGTTTTAGGACCGCTAGCTGTTAACGCACAATTATTACGGTGTAAGTTAAAAGCGGATTGTCTTTGCGCAAGGTGTGGAATGGAAAATGAAACCATACAACATTCACTTGTCTCAGAGGTGTTAATGCTTTTTCGTGGATCATGTGATATGTATGGAAAGCTAGGAATAATAAGTGTTTAAAAAATCTTGATTGGCACACAATGGATATTCTCTCAATAGCTATGAAGGAATCTACGAAATGGTATATCAAGATTGTTATGGCGGTGTAAGAGAGGTAGAAATGGCAGGGGTTAGGAGAGGCTTCTCAAATCTTCATATAAAATTGCATAGTTTGTTGTGGGCTATGGAATGTGTGTTAAAATTATCCTTGCTATGTATTGTGTTTTACTCAGACTCACTTGAACTTACCAAGATTGTGAAGAGCCCAAGTGAATGGCCAGCTTTTGCTACAGAGATTCAGGAATTGGCGATTTTGAAGAACAAGTTCATATAGTTTCATCTCATTTTTAGAACAGAGATCTCAATGTCCCGGCAGATTTCATCGCAAGAACAGCTCGGGGCAAAAATTTGTTGTTTAATTTTACTGATAAGACTACTCCTATATGGATTGACGATCTAAACAATTTTTTATGTTTAATTATTAATGATGTATGGTGACAAAATAATTAAAAAAACAAAACGTTGTTTGGTTTTGATTGGGAACACTAAAACTAAACTTTAAACATCCTTTGTATACACTATATCAAAAAGGTTAAAAACATAAATGGTGGCCGAAGACGAGTGTACCGAAACTATAATGAACCAAAATAGACTTTAAAGCAAATTATATTATGTAT
This sequence comes from Iberis pinnata, assembly GCA_900406425.1. Taxonomy (NCBI): domain Eukaryota; kingdom Viridiplantae; phylum Streptophyta; class Magnoliopsida; order Brassicales; family Brassicaceae; genus Iberis; species Iberis pinnata. Next base: position 13,326 of record OVBE01000622.1, on the reverse strand, counting down.
ATTATAGAAGATGGGTTCTATTTGCTAATATGACGACATATGTTTTTTTTTAGAATATAAACAATAAATATGTAATATGGAATTATATATTGGGGAAAATGTCAAAAAAACATGAACGCCATTAAAAAATTCAACTTTTTAGTAAGCCGATTTAATCATGAATATTGATTTCTTCTTTCTGTCGATACTGGCTAACATTTTTTATTTACTATATTGACTGCTTGATGAATTATGTAGAGGTGAAGCCGTGAATAGTTGCTTCAAATGTTCCTCTTATCTGACATGCTTCAAAGTAAACAGCTAATTTCGTGTCGCCGAACTAAAAGAATCATGAACTTTCTTAATAAGAAACATTATCGCTCTTGATAGCCACAACAATTTTGTTGGTGAAATTGCTATTAGCTCATGGAACTTTCATCTGTTCTTTCTTTTTTGTCGGTCTCACAAACAAATTTTGTTCAATCATTCAATCTTTCACAGACTTTAATGGTGTTTACATGGATTTAATAGTTGACTATTTTGTGGTGTAAATTGGCTCAGTTAATGTTAATTCAAATTTAAAATGGTACATGATGTAAAATTGAGGTTTTTAATGGCTTAAATATGAAAGTTTTGGATTTTTTTTATATTTTATCCTTAAGTTTTTGTATGACCTTTGAATATAATTGATTATATTACCAAAAGACACGCTCTATTACTAAAAGTCACATCTATTACTAACATATGCATCTTTTTATTCTTTTTAATACATATCGCCTAAAAACTAATTGAAACTAAGCGCTTCTAGTTAACAAATTTATCAAAAAATGAAGATTTGTGTGTGGAAGGCACTTCGAAAGAGCCTAACAATCACTATCGCGTCAACGATTGAAGTCTGGCAGGGGATGATCAAACCAAGAACAATAAGCACTTCTTCTCTCAAACGCTTTTTGAGAAAACATGAGGAGATTGTGGAATCAAAACACACAAGTAAGAGGAGATTGTAATATAATCCATGAAACCGACTACGCAAAAGACTCTGTTACGAAGTAACTGATTAATACAAGAATCTAAATTTTTGGAATTTAATAATAGATACAATGATATTTTACTCATCAATTTGGAGATTTGAAAACATGTGATTAGGGCATTCTACTCATATTTGAGTGAGAATGTGTATGAATAAAAAAATAACAGCAGAGTTTACAATATGTTATAATTTTTCAATATATGATATATCTTTCTATTAATGAAATAACTTTTTATTTTTGTATATCCAATGATGTAATTGTTTTTTATATTTATAATTAATAAAATTATTATTTTAGTTGATGAAACCTATTGTCACATTATTTTATAGATTTGTGTAATGTCTTCGTCTATTTTCATAATGCATGTTCTACTATGTTTATGTTGTAAAAGAAGCGATTTCTTAGATTTCTAAACTGAAATATAGATTTGTATATGATTTCGAACCCACTGAAATTATACATCAACAAAGAGATGAGTCTCATATTCTTCTATGGTAAAAGTTTAGGTTCAAATGTAAGATCATGATGTAATAATAAAAGATTAAATTAAAATATTCGATTTTTAATGAATTGTCTATTTTGTGGAGAATTAGATATATTAGATTAAAGAAACAAAACCCACATGGGTACATGCTATCCCACAATAGGAAGATACTGGCCCATAACTGGGTAATTGACCAATGAAGGGTGAACAATACTCCTTTACCGAGTTTATCTAATTTCATAATCGGGATTTCTAAAACCAATCCTATAACTAGAACAATTGTGACCTCCATCCCATTTAATCGGTCAAAACCGAGGCTAAAATTTATGCCAGATGCACATACCATGGAGTTTTAGCCCTAGAATCCAACCTAACTAATATTTCGACGACAAAAGATAGAAGAAAAGTACCCTTCAAAAAAAAAGATAGAAGAAAAGTATAATAATTATAGATGATACAAACTAAACAAAGAGTAATGGGCTTAAAAAGTAGGAGTAGGCTCGCCAACAAGTGGAAATTGGCTCATCCCAAATCCTAGGCGTGTCAGATTATCTAGAAGCTTCCACACATCCTCCTCTCCGATAACAACCATCAGAAGACCGCCGAGAAGCCCTAGAGGGCGGTAACCAACATCGTTGGGACCATAGAACCAAAGAGCTCTCGATAGATGAAACCAGCAGCCAAATAGTTGAATATCATATCCCTGATTAAGGATCATGATTATGCAAGCTATGAAGAGCCAGATTCCGCCATCGTGTTTCGAACACCACCTCCGATTTGAAGCCGCCGCCGCCGCCAAGGAATCATGCGATTGCGCTCCAGATCTGAAAAGATAGCCAACTGTTTCACTATAGAAAAGTTCACCGGCCACATTCTCCACCCAATCAAGCTCTACCCTGACACACCAGAGGAAAGGAGATGCATCTTCACTGCGTGCAGGAACTCGATGTGGGATGAAGGAAGTATCGAGTGGAGAAAATGAGAAAGAAAGTAAGACTTCACCGCCGCCATACCAAAAAAGAAATAAAAAGCTATCGAACTTGCTTGGCACCGGCTTAGTGCCGGATACCGGCAGTGAGAGATATAAGAGAGAGTATGACTAGGGGTATGAATTTTTTTTTTATTATTTTTTTTTCACCAATTAGATATATATATATATATAAGAAAACAAAATATTGTTTACATACAAGTGATAGTTAATGGCTTAAGATTAACCCGAGCACTAATTGCTAAGTCATTAGCAACATGATTGTACTGTCGGGGAACAAAAGAGAATGCAGGAGTACCTAATACATGAGTAAAATTATTAATATCATGAAGCAAAGTATCCAAGCCTTGTAGGAGTCTTGTGGTAGGAGTTGGTGCTGCTTGGGAAGATAAGAGAGATTTAATCATGACTTTGCAATCTGATAGCATTGAAACCGAGTGATAACCAAGTGTTGAGATTGAAAGTAATGCCTGGCGTAAAGCAAGAAGTTCTCCTTGTAGAGCTGATGTTGTTGGTGAAATTGAACCTGACCCTTGAAGCTTCAACTGACCATTATGAAAAAGAGCCCAGCCTATGCCCGTGGGTTGAGTAGGGGAAACCCAGGAAGCACCAGTAAAGCAAGGAAAACCTTGAACAGTATAAGAACCTTTGGGAAAAGGAGCTGACATATTGTCTGAGTTAACAGACTGTGCAATGGATATATGATCTGTATAACGCTTGGTCCATTGAGAATAATCCATAAACGCAAGGGATATAGTGGTAGGCAGAGCTTGACGCATCCCCATGAAGATGAGAGTGTTCCTCTGTTTCCAGATTCTCCATAGAAGAAAAGGGGCTAACTTGATGGAGTCTGTAGAATTGGATGGCCCTTGTTGCTGAAAATCCAAAGCTATGCTTAAGTTGAGGTGCAGGTCATCACCAAAAACTTCAGAAGGATTGATAATGGTATGACTGAGTGACCAAAGTTCCAATGTAACTCGACAGAGAAAGAAAAGATGATTGACATCTTCATCTGCTTCTCCGCATAAAGGACAATACCGGTCACCCCTTAAACCTCTTCTTTCCAGTTCCTTAAATACTGCCAAGCTTGTGGTATAGATACGCCAGAGAATATGCTGTAATTTGGGAGGAACATCTAATTGCCAAATATGTTGAGCCAGAGCATTTGGATGGGAAGGAGACAAAGGATTAGCTAGCTGGTGGGCTAAGTGATACCCTGATCTGACTCTGTACTCTCCAGATTTGGTATATTGCCAAGTGAGGTGATCTTCTGAGTGAAAAAAGATGGTCTGATACGTGTAATCCTGAGAATATCATCCTGAATGAAGGTATGAGTGAGTTTCTCTTGATTCCAATCCGTACCTGCATTGGTCATGAGAGCATTAACTGTAAGAGTATGGTCAACATGTAAGTGATTGGGTGTAGCTGGGTAATAAGTCACTGATTCATGAGAGGAGAAAGTGGAAGGTGGGAGCCACTTATCTTGCCATATTTTGATGGTTTTTCCATTGCCCACAGTCCNTAAGTGATTGGGTGTAGCTGGGTAATAAGTCACTGATTCATGAGAGGAGAAAGTGGAATGTGGGAGCCACTTATCTTGCCATATTTTGATGGTTTTGCCATTGCCCACAGTCTAGTAAAATCCTTGTTTAAGAAGATTAACTCCTGCTAATAGAGCTCTCCAAGCATGGCTAGGTCTGCCTCGAAGAGTAACCTCAGTAAAGGCCATAGATGGGAAGTACTTGGCTTTATTAACATCATGAAGAAGAAAATCTGGTTGAGTCAACAATCTCCAGCTCTGTTTTGCCACCAGAGCTAAGTTGAAAGCTCTGAGGTCCCTGAATCCAATTCCCCCATTCTTCTTAGATCTGGTTAGCTTAGCCCAATTCACCCAGTGAAGCTTATGTTTATCAATTGAAGAAGACCACCAGAATTACCTCAGGAGCTTTGTGATTGCATCTGTGATTTTAAAAGGTAACAGAAAACAGCTCATAGCATATGTAGGGAGAGCTGTAATTACTGAACGTAGCAAGACTTCCCTTCCTGCATGTGATAATAACTTGGTAGACCAGTTTTCCAATCTATGACGAATGTTTTGTAATATGTGTTGAAAGAGATTGGATCTGCTACCTCTGATCATCTGTGGTAGACCAAGATACTTGCCACAACGTCCAAGTTGAGTGATACCCAGGTCTCGTTGAACAATAGCCTTGGTCTGTAGGGGACAATGTTTGCTAAACGTTATTGCAGATTTGTTGTAGTTGACCTCCTGACCTGATAAGCGACCATAATGTTGCAAAGTGGTTTTCATAGTGATAGCCTCAGTAGAGTTGGCTTTACAGAACAACAAGGAGTCGTCTGCAAAAAGTAAATGAGAGATTGCATGTCCGTTACCTCTTGCCTTGAATCCATGTAAAGAAGCAGCTCTGATTTTACTATGCAACAGATGAGAAAGTCCTTCTGTGCAAAGTATATAAATGTATGGTGAAAGAGGGCAACCTTGTCTATACCTCTGGTAGGAACTATATTGCCTACATGAGATCCATTCACCAGAACTGAGTATCTCACACTCCGAACACACAGTTTAATCCAGTTACACCAAATATCTGCAAAGCCCAATTGTTGAAATATGAAATCAATGTAGTTCCAGTTTAGCTTATCAAAAGCTTTTGCAATGTCCAGCTTAAGTGCCATGAAAGGGGCTACTCTAGTTCTGGTTGTGAGAGAGTGAATAAGCTCATAAGCTAAGAGAACATTGTATGTGAACAGACGTCCTGGGATAAATGCTGACTAGTTTAAAGATATAAAAGAGTGCAGATGAGGCTTCAGTCTATTTGACAATATCTTTGAGATAAGTTTATAGGCAACATTGGCTAGGCTAATAGGCCTATAGTCTCTAGGGGTTTGTGGGATTTGGATCTTTGGGATGAGACATATGTAGGTATGATTTATTTCAGAATCCAGATGATTGTTGGTAAAGAAATGGGTTATAAAAGACATGAGACCTGAATTGATGGTAAGCCAGTGCTGTTGATAGAAGCCAGCAGTGAGCCCATCAGGTCCAGGGGACTTGTCACTGTGCATCAGGTCCAGGGGTATGAATTGTCTATCCAATTGTTTTATATATTTAAATAGAAATATAAATAACAAAATTTACAGAAAAAATTGCTACCATTATGATATATTAGAACTTTTTAAGCAATAATTTTTACTGTTGGAAAATTAAACAAAGAAAAACTAGCAAAAAAAAAATCAAAGAGGAAGAAGATTGTTTTTTTTTAAATTCACTTTAATAATATTAGTTATAATAATTAAGAATTAATCCTTAACAAAAAAATAATTAACAATTAATTAAAAACAAGAAATTTTAACTTTGCATAGAATACCATTTAAATTATTATTTTCAAGAATATAACTTAAATGGATGAAATGTATAATATTTTCTATTTTAAATACTAATATAGGGAATTTTAAATGTTTCATATATTATTTAATAAATATTGTATAGTTGAATTTTTTTAATCTAATAGGAGAATTCACTGTATTAATGAATCAAATAGAGAGACAATAACAAAAAAAAACATAAAAATCACAACACATTTTTTAGTATAAAACTAAAAAATTAAAAATTACAAATGAGTTTTCTCCTCAAATAAATTATTTAGCTAATTTGAAAANTAAAACTAAAAGATTAAAAATTACAAATGAGTTTTCTCCTCAAATAAATTATTTAGCTAATTTGAAAATTTTTTGAGAAACATATGAGATTATTATCACATCTTTCGTCATATTTTTTGTTATAACCAAAACGGATGGTTATATTTCAAACATTCAAAAATCCATTGACTTAGACATATTATAATTGGACTAATGCAATAAATTAACCAAATATTCCCACATTGCAACCATATCTTTTTTATAAAACTTTGTGTAAAAGTAAATTGATATGTAATTGTTCGCATGAATGCGCATGTTTAATTTCTTGTAATATGAAAAGTAAACTCTAAACTCAAAATAGTATACCCAAAACAAATTATAAAGACAATAAGCACATATCACCTCAAATATTTATAAACTCACTACTTAAAATTGAAAGTAGAAGTAGTGAGATTATCTACTATTTCTATAAAAACGAATAAATATCGTATAATATAAATTATTTATTAGTCTAATGGGAGAACTCTCTATATTAATGGATGACAATAACAAAATAAAAAATAAAATCCCAATACATTTTTAGTATAAAACTAAACAAATTAAAAATTACAAATAGTCTTCTCCTCAAATAAATTATTTAGCTAATTTGAAAATTTTTTGAAAAACATATGAGATTATTCTCACATCTTTCGTCATATTTTTTGTTATAACCAAAATGGATGGTTATGTTTCAAACATTCAAAGACCATTGACTTAGACATATTATAATTGGACCAATGTAATTAATTAAACAAATATTCCCCATTGCAACCATATTTATTTAATAAAAGTTTGTGTAAAAGTAAAATGATATGTAATTGTTCGCGTGAATGCACGGGTTTATTTCTTGTAATATGAAAAGTAAACCCTAGCCTCAAATTAGTGTACCCAAAACCAAATATAAAGACCATAAACACATATACCATCAAATCTTTATGAACTGACTACTGAGATTATCTACTATTTTTATTAAAATGAATAACATGAAAGGGCAAGTATAGTGACTATTTGTGTCCCTATAACAAGTAGTCAGTAAAACGAACCAAAATTGGCTCTAAAACAAAGGGCTTAGTACTAAACCGAAAACCAAAATTTGTTTTCTTTGTCTCCAAGATTATATTAATAACTAAAGGTCTACATAAACATTACAGACAAAGGTTTTGATTCTTGTCGAGCATTACAAGCTAGAGAGTTAGCCAACGTATTAACTTGTCTAGAAACATGAACAAAAGCCGATATATCTACTGAGGAAGCCAAATGCTGAATGTCATAAATATAGGTTGACATGCCCTTTAAAGACCAATTGGAAGTATCTGTTGGTAAGGGCTTTAAAGTTAAAGCATTGATCATTACCTGACAATTTGAAATTATTCTAACCGAGTCATAGCCTAAAGAAGAGAGGGATAACAAAGTTTGTCTCATAGTCACAAATTCACTTTCCAATGGCGATGAAGTGGGAGGAAGAGAGCCAAAGCCTTGCACATTAAGAATTCCATTTTGAAATAGAGCCCATCCAATACCTATAGAACCAGTGGATGAAGTCCAGGAAGAATCTGTGTAGCATTCTAAACCTTGACCAATTGCAGGCTGCCTCTGTATTGAGTTATGAGTTGATCCCTGGTTAGAAGAGTAGTCTAAATCTGATGAAGCATTGTCCTTCCATTGTTTAAAATTCAGATATGCCTTTGAGATTATAATTGGCAAGCCTAGTGTGACATTGTTGAACATCAAATTATTTCTCATCTTCCAAATTTTCCATAGCAGAAAGGAAGCTACTTGAAGACCTGAACCTGAGATAGATTGCTAGTGATTCTGAAAATCCAGAGCAATAGAAAAATTAAGCATTAAGTCATGACTAAAAGCTGCCTCTGGATTAGGGACTGTCTGACTGAGGGACCATATTTCATGAACTACTCTGCACATGAAGAAAAGATGATTAACATCTTCTTATGTTTCTCCATAGAGCTGTCAATATCTGTCACTTCTTAATCCTCTCTTTTGCATCTCAGTGTAAACTGCCAAGCTTTTAGTAACTATATGCCATAAGAAGTACTGAAGCTTTGGTGGAACTTCTAATCTCCAAATGTGTTGATAGATGGATAATGTATCTCCTGCAGGCAGAGGATAGTGCAGTTGATGGAAAAAGTGGTAACCAGATCTTACAAAATATTCTCCAGTGGTGGTATGCTGCCATGTGAGTTGGTCATTTGATGCAAAGATGGAGGGCCTTAGACTAGCAACTGCATTTGCATCTTCTGGTGTAAGATATTCAGTCAGTTTAGATGCATCCCAATTGGTACCTGCTGCATTCATCAAATGATTAACATTGAGATTAGTATCCTGTGAGGGATTGACAATTGTGGCAGGCTTGTAATCTATAGTTGAACTAGCTAAAAGATTTGGATGTGGGATCTACTTATCTTTCCATATTAGGATGGATCTGCCGTTACCCAATCCAAAACAGAGCCTGTTTAAGCAGCTTTACTCCAGATAAAATAGCTCTCCAGGCATGAATTGGACTTCTTCTTAACTCAACTTCCAATAGGGATATGTTGGAGTAGTATTTGGCTTTGAAAACCGCATATTGCAGAGAATCTGGTTAGGTCAGAAGACGCCAACATTGTTTAGCAATTAAGGCCAAGTTAAAATCCCTGAAGTCTCTGAAACCAATTCCCCCCCCCCCCCACCCCATTTTTCTTTGATCTTGTCATTCTTGCCCATTGTACCCAGTTCAACTTTTGTTTGTCTAAAGAAGTAGACCACCAAAATTCCCTCATGAGTTTTGTCGGAGTATCTGTAATCTTGCAGGGCAGGAGAAAGCATGTCATGGCATATGATGGAAGAGCAGTAATGACTGAACGTAGTAAAACCTCTCTTCTTGCATGTGACAAAAACTTGGTAGACCAATTTTCCATCTTATGCTAAACTCTCTGAATGATATTTTGGAAAAGAATGGTTATGTTCCTCTGGAAAAGCTGGGGCAAACGAAGGTATCTATTACATCCACCAACTTGTAATATACCCAAGACCTGTTTAAGAGTGTTCTGGAGTTGTGGAGGGCAATGCTTGCTAAAAGTAACTGATGATTTCTGATAGTTAACCTCCTCACCAGACATTTCACCATATAACTTGAGTGTGTGTTTCATCATATGAGCTTCTCTGGAGTTTTCCTAATAGAATAGAATACAATCATATGCAAACAATAAGTGTTAGATTGCAATGCCATTTCCACTCGCCTTAAAACCATGTAATAAATTTGCAGTGATTTGAGTCTAAATGAGATAAGATAGGCCCTCCGTACACAAAATATATATGTATGGTGACAAGGGGTCACCTTGTATAATACGTCTTGAACGGAGAATGTTTCCCACAGGAGAGCCATTGACCAGTATAGAGTATCTTACACTTTTGAGACACAGTTGGATCCAATTGCACCAAATATCTGCAAATCCCAGCATTTTAAATATAAAATATATATAATCCCATCTGAGCTTGTCAAATGCCTTAGCAATATCCAATTTTAAAGCCATAAAAGGATAACCTCTAGTTATGGTAGTTAGGGAATGTAAAAGTTCATGTGCTACCAGCACATTATCAGTTATTAATCTCTCTAGGATAAAGGCTGATTGATTCAGAGAAATTATGGAATGTAAAAGTGGTTTCAACCTATTAGCCAAGATTTTAGAAATCAGTTTGTAGGCTACATTTGCAAGGCTAATAGGTCTATAGTCCTTTGGTGTTTGGGGGATGGGAATTTTTGGGAAAAGGCAAATATATGTGTGATTTATGACAGGATCCAAGCAAGAGTTGTTGAAGAAATGGGACACAAATGAGAGTAAATCTGGCTTAATTGTGGACCATTATTGTTTATAGAAACTAGCTGTGAGCCAATCAGGTCCACGTGATTTATCATCATGCATTTGCTTAAGGGCTTGACCAATCTCCTCCTCAGATACAACATGTATTAATGCATCATTCATTTTAGCTGAAATATAAGGTGACATACCAGCTAATGGACTGAAGTCTGGTAAATGAGGGGATTGAGGCTGGGTGAAAATATTTTGAAAATAACTCACTAAGGTTTGTTGAACATCTTTCATTTCTATATAAACGGTGCCAGCCTCATCAGATATAGTTGTGATGCGATTGATTGATCTTCTATGCTTCATTTTATTATGAAAATAACTTGTATTCTTGTTTCCATACTTGAGCCACAACATTCTACTCTTCAGCCTCCAATGTGCCTCCTCCATTTTATAGGCATGTTGCAGAGCTTTCTTAAGTGTACCCAACTGCTGATAATCAACTGCATTAGCTTTGGTCCCTGAGTCTTTGGATTTCTTCACCATAGTTAACTGCATTTGATTTTTTCCATTTGGAAAGTCCAATACGACATTGCTTTAAAGCCTGAGAAAAGATTCTGGGGGAATATTAGCACAGCTTGGATTCCATATGTCCTGCATAGCTTGTTTGATATCAGGGTGAAACTTCCACCTGTTGTCATATCGAAACGACCTTGTATCTTATGTGATTTCTAATATGTGAATAATAGGAGAGGCCTATGATCAGAAGCAGACCACTTCAACATATGCACATAGGCATCAGGGAAATTATGGCTTCACTCTGAGTTTTCCATCACTCTATCTGATCTTGTTTTGATATAATGACCTCTTCTGTTACCATGCCAAGTAAATTGTCCCCCATATGTTTTCATATCAGAGATACCAAGAGAATGAACAAAACTTCAAAAGGGGGAAAATGAAACTTATGATCTAGTAGGACCTCCAAGTTTCTCTGAGTTATCCAAAATATCATTAAAATCCCCTACATAGATTGCATAATGTAGATTGGGAGTACTACAAGATGGATTACTCATGAAAGATTTCCAAAAGATATTTTGAGGATGTCTAATAGGAGGCCCATAGATGTAGTATAAACTATAAGATAGTCTACCTTCATTCACCTAGAAAAAAAGTTTATATAATGATGATGGTTCTGGAGGGAAAACTTTTATCTCTGCATCCCAAAAACTGCTAAACCTCCACAAGAACCCATAGGAGAGTGTAAAAACTGGTGAGCATAACCTAGTTGGTGTCCTATAGCTGATACATAATCATCTTTTTTTTTAGTCTCTATTAGGAACATCAAAATAGGCCTATATATACGCCTTATACAAAAAATATTTTGAATTGTCAAGGGGTTCCCAAGTCCCTGACAATTTCAGTGAAAAATCCTCATTTGGTTTTGGGTGGTTTACAGGGTTCCACCCTCCCCTTAACTTTCAATGACAATGAGACTCATGGCCTACTAGATGAGGCTTCGTCTTCTAGCAATAGGTAATCAGCTTTTCGTTTCTTTCCTATCTCCAATGGTGTATTCTGATGTTGAGTTGCCAATGGAGGTGTAGGCAGGGTAGGAGGAGAAACATAAACACGGGGTGTTAGGGGAAGAGAATCTTCAAGGGGAATGAATTCGGGAACAGGATCAGACCCTGCACAGGAAAAGCAGAACTATATGAGTTTGTCAAAAACAAATCGGATGCAAGTAGGTGGTTGGCCTCGGTGAAAGTTAACGTATCTTGTGAAGATGAGTTTAGGAGAAACATCAAATTTAATCCTGACCCAAGCTTTAGAGGGCTTGCCAGCAGAGGGTTCCTTAATGCGGACATCTTCAACTGATCCTAGCAATGACCCAATTCCCTTACCATGGAATCATCCAACGAGTCATTGGAGATATGCAGTATCTGAACCCAGAAAGTAACAGTCTGAAGATATTCCGGAAAGTGTCTCGAGGTCCATTTATCAATTGATAGCATCCACTCGCGAAAATTCCAAGGACCAGCTTCGAGAAAATTAAGAAGATGGTTTTCCAATTTGAAGTAGAATTGAGCAGTTGTGTCATTCAAAAGTTTAGGTGTCACTCGCCCCTCTATTTTCCAAACTTTAGGCATTGTTTGCTTTAATGCATGTATGTTTTGATGCACATGAAAGAGACATCAGACAACTATGCTAAGTCGATTAGCTGCTTCACGGCGAGCTTGACCATCTTGAGTTGGATCAAAGGGAATACGGTTTGATCAGAGGTTAAGATTTTGTAAACTTTGTCATATCTCTTAACCCATGTTGAAAGAAGCAAAAACAGAGAGACCGCGAGTAGGAAAATAGAGAAGATGAGAGATGAAGATAGAGAGAGAAAGAGGGATAAAAGAGAACTGCAGATTCACGGAATTGAAATCGCATGCAAGCGAAGGTGAAGCTCCAGAAACAGAGTGAGAATTTTTGGAATTCGAGTTTTAATTTTTGCTTCTATACCAAAATTTTGTTTACTCATAAAAAATTATTATAACGTGTCCATAAATAGCTAAATCTGGATTGTTATATTTTGACTACTTTTAATATGAATGATAGTAGTGAGATTATTTATACTAAACCCCAAACTAAGAATAATAATCCTAAAAAGTAAACCAAAAATCCTATAAACTGAGTCTTAATCTCAAAAATATAAATCGTAAATTGTAAAATGCAAACCTTAAACCCTAAATGTGAATTCTAATTATAAACACCAAACCATAAAATGAAACTCAAAACCCTAAAACATTGTACCCGAGATTCCTAAAAAATGGTCGTGTGCACTTTAAAAAAAACTTCATAAAAACACTTACGCATGTATATACTGACTACTTTTCATACATTAAGTAAGTAATGAACTTATTGAAAGTAAATCAGGGAGAAGCAAAATATAACCAATAGCAAAATACATAACAAAGAAACCCTAAATCTCAAAAGTGGGTACCCAAATCTATTAAAAATACAACCAAACACTGTAATCGTAAACCATGACACTACAAGAAAAAATTTTAAAAAGTAACCAAGTGGTGTGACGGATCTAAATTCGTCAGGATTTCCTGACGGAATTAGATATGTCGACAAAAAACTGACGGATCATTCGCCTTTATCATCTGGTAGTAGGTTGATGGGTATAAAGACAGATTATAACTTGCCTCAGGATGCAGTTGACGTAATCGCAAAGTTAGTGAGAGATATCTTGCCAGAGAATAACAATGCTCTAGGTTCATATTACGAGATTCAGAGACTTGTGTAACACCCCGTTTCCAGTCAAACCTCTTTTGACCAAATCCGAGGTTGTTA